>CM046864.1:30087235-30174340 GCA_025617745.1 Heliocidaris erythrogramma
GGTATAGGTTCAGAACAAATTATTCTATTACTTGCTTCTGCACATGCCCCCCCCCCGAAAAAAAAATAATGTTGTCGTGCACAAACAAAGGTTAATCGGTTATCGGTGGCACACAGACTCAGGTTCGTCGGTAAATTAGTGATCTCGACACTCCCACGGGTCTATCCAGTCTTTCATGATGACATAATTGTACTTTGAACCCCACTAGGATTACTTTTTTCTTCTTCATAAGATCATGATGTCACCGGCGGATCCAGGATTTTTCAAAGTGGGGAAGTCTCGATGTCAAAAGAGAGACACGCGCGAAAAAACGAAAGAAAAAATGAAAGGCCAAAATAGGGGGCCGAAGTCGTAGATGTCAATCAGGATAATTTTAAAAAGCTCCGCCAAACCCCCCATCCCCCCCCCCCCCCCCGATCCACCACTGAGTGTCACAGCCCGCTATGCTCGATTGGAAATAAGGAATATACAGACCCTCACACTCAACTGCACACTGTGATGTAAAGAGAGAAACAAATTATTTGAATCTTTCCCGAGATGGCTTCAAAATATAGGGTATATAATGTGTAAAACTTATGTATTCACTTTTACGTTTCCATTTATGCCTTTCCCTTTTCTGTTAATGCCCCCTTGTGCATGCCCCCTTCCCACAGAAGTTCTTTTCTGCTGGTGTCTACTTACCCCCCCCCCCCCCATCACGAGACGCTTTGCCCCCCCTCCCCCCCCCCCCTGGACTGTGACCAATATTGATTAGTTGCCAACTCGTGATTTTAAGACGCTACCCTCTACATGAACACTAAATTTGTAATTATACCGTATTTAGTTGCCAGCTAACCTTAATGAATATCATCGATATACATACATGTATGTATATGTCTGATCTATGTGTGACTTTCAAAAATAAATTTCAAAAGTACTCTGACTTTTTACGGTCCTTATTTTATTTTAGATGACAATTCACAAAGTTACGGTCATTTTTTTTTGTTGGTAATCCTGTAGTCTCATTAGTAAATGGATTTTATCCACATTCCACATTAGGCTTAACATTACATAAAATACTCAATTGGTTAGTTTTGAAATAATTCATAGCCGTTTATTATTGTTGTTTTTACTTCTTATTTTATTATATTTTTATTATGTAACTATATTACTTGTATTTTCTTGTTGTTAGCAATTTATTCTATACCTTCTTGTTTATTCCTGTTGCATCAGGAACATGATATAAAACAGTTTTATACTGATCATGCTTTTATCTCTATGAATAAGTTCAAATAAATAAATAAATGGATACATAACTACAGTGCGTATCAAAAAAGTATACACAACTCTGATAGCTTCTAATTAAAATGTTGTAATCGATGTGACTTTGAAATTTATTTCATGGTGAAGAATAGCTTATTGTCTATCTAGTTGTACCTCATTCATGACATTTCTGCCATGGATCACTGAGCACCAGGGTTTTTAAAAAGAGTCAAACAATGAAAATCTCATTGTTCCAAGTGTAGGCTGACGCTGATGCAACGAATGTTGCTACTTTAGTCTAAAATAAGTTTTAAAAAGTTAAATTCTCCTTTGTGCTTCAATGCTTCATTGTTTAAAGTTATCTAAGCTGCCATATGACCTTTTTTCAATCCACATGACAATATTTAATTTATTTCAATAGCCTTATATCTTCTTGTCCCGTGATAACTAAAAACTGTCTGCTCATTCGTCAATAGCACCATCCCACCTGCATACGGTGCACACAGTGTTTTTTGCGAATAACACATGGACTGAAAGGTTTACTGACCTAAAGACTAAAAAGAAGAAAAGGAAGGATAGGCGTTGAGAATTAACAATGTCTATTTTTAATGACTCAGCAAAAGGTTATGAATAAGAATATAAGTTGTTCTTTACTATGAAATAAATTTCAAGCTCATAGAGGTTATAACTTTTTAATTAGAAGCTACTTAAGTTTTTCTGATACGCACTGTATATAAATAAAATTTTCAGTGAATCAAGTAGCAGGTCTTGTCATATGTTCAATGTGAAAATTTTGGTATCACCCATTTAATAAGGGACACAAATCTTCTGGATCTAGATTGGAATCAAGTAAACAGAAATTTTGGCAGAAAGACAACACCACTTTTTGTATCAGCTACCAAATTTTGGTAACAGCTATATAGTGGTCACATTCACAGCCAACGAGCAGATTTTAATCGCTGACGGTGTGTGTTAATCTAATTGCTATATATTTTGTATTGGTTAGTTACATTTCCTCCTTTAGTTGAAATATGTCATCTTCATTAATTTTGTTTCCATGGCAACAGATTTTTTGTAATAAATCAAATTCCAAACTCTATTCCAAACTAAACTTTTGAATATAATTAAACAGGCGGTAACAATTATTAGATGTTTACCAATGATTCATGTTGAAAACAAATATAGTTCTGTATTTCACTAGAAATGCAATAAATTTATTTGTTACCATGGTAACGGCCTACACATTTAGTGGTCTCCTCCATCATGCCTTTACTTAAACAAATTTTGATAAGTGAGTGTCCTGTAAAAGAGAAGATAATCATGTAACATATAAATGTATTAAATACCTTTTTCGGTAGCATCGTGGTTTTTTGTTGTTTTTTTTGGCTCAAATGTAGGGTTTTTTCCCTACTGTTTCCATAGCAACAGCCATTTTCAAACATGATGGACACCTTTTGTAACTCTTATTTGAGTTTTTATCAAGTGAGAAACTTTTGATACATTATTTTAAAATGTTACAATGTGTTTTTATCCTTTCTTAATCACGAATTCATGAAATTTTCTTAAATTCTACTGTTTTTGATCCGTTGCCATGGTAATAGCCCTTGTGGCCACGCCCACCTCTTATTTTAGGGCAAAGAAGCATATTCTGATAGTTAATGGTCCCATCTAACAGCAAAACAAAATATTTAAGATTATTTCTAAGGGGGTGGAGACATTTCCGTTTTTGACCTATAGACTATACTGATAAACATGGGATAATTGCCTTATACACTCTAGATGTACCTCCAAATAGTGTTTTTCAGTCAAAATGCGCACCCAGTAAAAACACATTGTTCCATTTGGGATAACATAAAATGAGTTACCTATCACTTTATCGGATAATTTCTTTTCTGTGTGTGACATGACAATATACATGATATGTTTAATCATGAAAAAGTGTTTAAAATGACAAATTTATGTTGGGTAAAAAACTTTGAAATATTGGTAGTTTTCACAACCTATTATTTTGAGTAAATCACAGTTTTATGTTTCATTACGCCATACATGTGTGTGTAATATCCAAATTTCAATTGTATATTAATAGGGTTTATAACTTGAAACTCAAAGTAAATCTGATATCACTTGAAAAGTCTTAATCAAGTACTACATATTAGGTCAAAAAATTACAATTGGCATTTTTAGGCAAAAATTCGTCAGTATTTTTGCAAGACTTTAAGCATGAACGCCGAGCATTATCCAAAAATGCCGTCCAAAGTAAAAAAAATCTTCTTGGCTGGTCTACTGTTACCAAAGCTTCCAAAAATGCTGTTCATCTTGCAGGCACCTGAGAACAATTCTGTTACTAAACAAAAAGGGTCCTCAGCGTTTTGGGGTCTTTTTTAACTACTTTTTAGCTACAGCACCCCCCCCCCCCCCCAGCACCCCCGGATCCCAGAGGCCTGTCATCTTGATCATATCAAAGGAAAAAATACTCGTTCATGTGTGGCATTAGAGAAAGTGTTCGTTTTAGTCTTTCCATTTACCAAAACTTTCAAGAAATTAAATCAGTACCTGTTGTCCGTACCTTCAATAACTATGCACTCTGTCATGTGTGACGTGAGTGATGCAAGTAAGTCGGTGTAAAGGTAAGGAGCTCCTCTTTATATATAAGGTACATCTAAATTGTCAAAGTTAGAAACCTTGGAATATTCACTCTCTGAATTTGGATTACGTATATTTTGATACACACTGTAGAGGATAGGTGGGATGTACAGGGTTGGAAAAAAGTTTGGAATATTTTTATTCCAAGAATTATTTCTTGTCTTAAACATATCCCTCGTCATTTTAAGTTCTTCTTTGAGGTTCAAATAAAAGATATGTGTCCCTTTTTAACTTTAAAAGCACAACATTAAAAATCAGGCTTATCACACAGTGCAGAGGTCCACTTGGAATTCGGAAGCGTATATTTGCTGTTTTTGCAAATGTCTAACGAAAAAGTTAAATAATCAGATACAGTTTAATTGCTATTATATACCGAAGTCCTCAAAATGACTGCAAACTGCACGTAGCTTTTTCAAAATTCCACGTGAAGTACAGAAATGTATAACAAGATGTTCAAACACAAATAGAGCAAATCTGACAACATGTGGTTCATTGGTCAGCCATTGTAACATGTTTAACAATATTACGTAATCTTTGGTACAAGATGGAACAGTAGACTTCATTCAACACAGTTAATCCGATTTGGATGAATTATTCATCACAATATAGTAGAAACTAGCATTTAAAATCAGACATACTCATCGCCAAAAAAATATTCCAAACTTTTTTCCAACCCTGTATGTATACGGTAACCTTTTCTTGGCCTATAACCAGATCAAGATTGTTGATTTCATTTATGTGCATAGTGCATTTTGGAATAAAACTCAATCTAAAGTCATGCTGCCCACGGTGATATGCTGTGTAGTGAATCGTTAAAGCTCTTTAACCCTAGAATAGACGCTCGGTAAAATTTTAATTTCAAAGGACACTAAACAAACAGAAACGAGATACCAGAACCCCCTCCTTTTTTGAGACTAAACTTTGGTCAAAATAATTTATTCCGATAACCCCCAACCCCCGGAAGACTTTCATATTTACCAAAATCGCATTCTCTTTTTCTTTTTCTTTTTTATTGCTGAAAGCAAATATATATTCATATATATATATATATATATATATATATATATATAATGATATTTCATAACCGCGTGTTGGAAAAGCATGAAGAGAGATACAATGAATGAATTCCAGAGAAGACATTGGTAATGCATTGAATTCCAACTTTTATATTTATTTTCACCAAATTTTCGATCCTCACGGATCTTCCTCAGGGTAATGAACAAAGTGAAATATGTATGTGAAGCTCGTAATGTAATGATAATACATTGTCAACTTTTTCTGAGCAGAGCTTCACATACATATTTCACTTTGTTCATTACCCTGAGGAAGATCCGTGAGGATCGAAAATTTGGTGAAAATAAATATAAAAGTTGGAATTCAATGCATTACCAATGTCTTCTCTGGAATTCATTCATTGTATCTCTCTTTTTATATATATATATATATATATATATATATATATACATGTTGTCCCCAAAATATAGAAGTTATAGTTCGTATCTTGATATGCATTTAACTTTACTGAATTCACATTACAATATTTATATTAAAAAGGGTAATTGCCTGTATTCTAGAAAGCCGCCTAACTTTAAGCCAAGCTGAACCCATTGCCTACGGGAACCAGGTAGTCACTGTATTAAGCCTGCGGGAATGACAGAATTCAGTAGTCAATGGCCGGTATTCTGATAGCAGGTTATTTAACCTCAGACTAAAGTTAACCCTAGGTTAACTAAACTACACTTAAACCTCACCTCCGGTCTAAGTGTAGTTTAACTCTATTTGGTATTCTGATAGCCAGGTTTAGTTAAACCTAGGTTTAAAATTTAACCCTGGATTAAATGCCCCGCCCAAGTTTAATTACCATGGAGAATCTACTGCACATGCTCAGTAGAGGTAATTTGCTCATGAATATGCACAGCGCTCGTGATTGAGGATCCACGCTCCTTGCCAAGGGGATTGTTGATTACTAATACCTTATGTGCATTAATTTATTGTGGCAAACAGTGGCTGGCAATCCGAAAGCCTTTATGTAGGCTATAGAGTGTATATATGGTACGTTCTTTTCAACTGTATGTCATAGTTACATGCTCTTTTTGTTTGTTTGATAGAATGAAACACAACCCCCACCCCCCCCCCCAAAAAAAAAATACTAATAAACAATAAACAAACAAACATATTATTTTTTCTTGGCTTTCGCCCCCAACCATATACCTTGCTTATTTCCATCGAAAAGTCAACGCATCTTACTACGCGTGCACTGTATACGTGTGTAACGCTTGCTTAAAGCGCGCATCTGCGCATCGCAAAGCATATTTTCGGTGCTTATTGAATTGCATAATAACGTTAACAGTTAAGTGAGTTAATAGTCATCCTGTATAAATTATAAGCATATTTATCATATCACTATGTCTATGCAATTGATGTCATGTCAATCATAGTCATAGACTGCGTGATATAGACATGACATGATCTAACGGTTTTTAAGTGAAATCTGGAGGATTTGTAACTTAGATCTAACTTAGGCCTACATCGGTTACAGAACGGACAATGCCTCAAAAATTGGTGTGCAGAAAACCGTTTATGACTTGATGTTAAATTCGAGCTAATTTTAGTCTGACTTTTTTGGTCAACATCAACATGGTCAAATCTGTCAGCTGTTTTAATGATGAATAGTCAGCAAAATATGGACGCATTTTGTTTTAACGCACGGGTTATTTTCAACCGAACTAAACAAATGTAATACCATTAAATTAGCAGTTTGAAATGAATTCGGTATCACATGATACGAAATTACATGCCCTCTTTCTTTGGTACTAAGCTAAAGAGAAGTTAGGCCTACTTCATATTAAGAAAAATTGAAAAGGAATAGATCATCGACTCCAAGTTAGATAAGTTAACATGGTATGAAGGTTAACTTAACTTAGTTAACTTAACTTATGTTTGATGTGACATCTCGGGAAGTTCTCTAGCTATAAACTTGTCCATCACTAACTAGTTAGTATCAAAACTAGTAAAGTAGGGTCTGTTTTTGAATATTTATGTTAACTATTAGACTACTTTACAGTTAGACATAAGGTAGATCTCTGACTCTAACGTTCGATCTAACTTAACGTTAACGGTAACGTTTGAAGTAGAAACAGCTATTGGTTAACTGTTACTAAAGTTAGGTCAAACATTAATGGATCTAACTTTAGTTAGAATCTAGATAGAAATTTACTAAAACAAACAAAAATTCGCTACACAACAAAAGCAATTAAACTTTGTTTAGAATAATCTACCGTAACGTTAGATCAATCAATCTGTTTTTCAACAGTTTGTTAAATGGCCGCCTATTTGTAGATCTGGACTCTAATACAAGTCCAACGTTAGACTATGTTCGGTAAACGACCTTTCGTGCCAGGTCTGCGAGAATTTCGTTTCGCTCCACTAACCGAGATCACCAGCAGAAATCAAGGTGTTAACTGCATGCAGCGTTCTGGCTATTATAAGCTCTACGCGACATACTTAAACCCGACTTAAACTACCCCCTACCCGAGTCTAAATTTCGAGTGAGTTATTACCACACTTAGACTAAGGTTAAATTAAACCAAAAGTTTACCCCATGGTTAAACATGGCGATTTAAACTAGGCTTATTACCACACTTAGACTGGGGTTAAGTTAATCCCGGCTATCAGATCTCCGGGCCAATTGGTTAAACCCCGCCTCAGTGCGCTTATTTAGGCCACTGAATTATGAAGTGCCATGTGTTACCCTTTTGATCATATACAAATTACCATATTTCTGTAACTAAGTATAATAGAATACTTGTCTTGATGAAATTGATTTCCGATTTTAATTTCACACCATTTCAAAAAAGAAATTGTTACATAAATGTAGTAATTAATAAACTGCACCACATATCATTATAATGTATTTGATGTTTTATATATATATATATATATATATACTGACTCTCTTTCTCTCTTTTTATACACATTTGTAGTGATTTGCGTATGTTTGTACTTCACATTATTTTTTCCATAATTTTGCAATTATGCATGTATTTTTAAATTGTTGTATGTTTGCTGTCACTTATTATTTATTTGTATATAAGCACGATATATATCAAGTAAAATTTAAGATATGTCTTACTGCAGGCTACAGGGACATGCTTTTTGTTAGGTACCAAATTCCCATTAGATACTATTTTCTGTATTAATCCCTATAAATTTAAATGGATGATCCGCTTAGTGGTATTGACCCTGATTTACACTTCTTTAAACCTAATACTACTGAAAGCATTTCTCCAGATTCATACATCTTCAAATATTCATCTAACTCCCAACTTAGTATCATTCACTTTAATGCCCGTAGTCTTTCAACAAATTTTGAAAACATTCCCACTTCCTCACTTCATTGAATTATACATTCAGTATTATTGCTTTATCTGAAACATGGATGTCTGGAGACCCTGTTATTCCTTACCGTTTACCAGGTTATACGTTTATTCATTCAGGCAGAGTATCAGGACGAGGGGGAGGTGTAGGCTTATTTATTAAATCTGATATTATGTTTCATATTCAAACAGATGTATCCTTCCATATTGATAATGAACCGGATACGTGTGAGTACCTGTTTATTGACTTGATTAACAATGTTTATAAAAGTACCGTTGGAGTTATTTACAGAAAACCTAATTCTAATATTTCTGACTTTTTTCGACTTTATAATGATGCATTGTATAAGTTAAACATTGGTCATAGGAATATTTATATAACAAGAGACTTTAATATTGATTTATTTAAATATATGCAGAATACTGATGTAAGTGACTTTTTAAGTATAAAACTTTTCTTTTGGTCTTCAGTCATTTATCAAAAGTGCGACCCGTATTACAAAGAGTAGTGAAAACTCTTATTGATAACATATGTGACCCGCCGCCTCAAAACCTACAATAAGTCGCACGGACCACAACGTAGCAAACAGCCCAAAATAGTAAACTTGCTTGGATCCGTCGATTTTCTGTTTTTCATAGAAATGGGTAGTTTCATTATCATTCTATCATGTCTCAAGTTTGTGAGTCGTAATTCGACTTAGAAATATGTTTTGGGGGCATTTTAAAATGACTCCTTTTTTTCACCTGTCGAGCTGTAACAAATGTTTGGAGAGCTTTTGTAATACTTTCATTCAATGCCAAATTACTAATTTACCTCTAAAGGTATTAAATTGATTTTTGGAGTGAGTAATGAATAGATCCTCCTGGAGCAGGGTGCCAAAATTCAGCCTAATCTGATAATCTCTTCATACCGGTTGTTATGACCATTTGAATACCCAGTTTTCCGTGGGTGCGTCCAGAGAGCTAAGGATTAGCACTCTTTTGTTCCGAACTTAAATGACCATTTTTTCTGAATAGGAG
This sequence comes from Heliocidaris erythrogramma, assembly GCA_025617745.1. Taxonomy (NCBI): domain Eukaryota; kingdom Metazoa; phylum Echinodermata; class Echinoidea; order Camarodonta; family Echinometridae; genus Heliocidaris; species Heliocidaris erythrogramma. Next base: position 30,096,517 of record CM046864.1, read on the forward strand.
TTATTGATTGCTTGTTACACACTGATTGTAAATGTGATATTTAAAGGTGTTATCATCGAGTAAACTAGGCAAGTGATATACCATTGGAAAGCTGAGAATCTGTACTTTCAGAAAATGTATAAAACAAAAAAATAAAAAAAAAACTATTTTGGCGACTTATTGTAGGTTTTGAGGCGTCGGGTCACATATTCTCCAATGTTTGTCCTAATGAATTTGACTCTGGTATATTATGTGCCGATCATTTACCAATATTTTTGATCTGTAAAAAGACAAAAAGGAATGTTGATTCTCCCAGATACTCACGTAAAATTATAGTTGAAGGTGTACGTTTGTTAAATAATGAATTATCTCTGGTAAACTGGTATAATGTTTATAATTCTTATGACGCAAATAATGCATATAACACATTAATACATATTGTAACTTCCCTGTATGACCGAGAGTTTCCTTTAACTAGAACTAAAATGCGAGACATTCGAAAGCCATGGATAACTCCTTATTTTATGTATCATATTAAAAAAAGATATAGATTGTATAAGACATTTCTTTGTAACTAAACACCAGAACAATAAGGATTATAGAAATAAAGTTAATAGTCTGTTGAAACATGCTAAGAAAAAATATTTTGCCTCGAAACTTAAAGAAAATCGGTCTAACATGAAGGGCACTTCGTCAGTCGTAAATTCATTATTAAATAAAGCCTCAAGGGAAAAACCTACTTATTTTTTATATGCTGATCATAACATTACTGATTCTCAGATTATTGCTGATAAATTTAATACTTATTTCATTACTAGTTGCGAGAAAGCACTCTCAAATGTCAAATGGTAATGGAGATTTTCGAATGTATTTTGATGAATATTTGTCTCACTCGATATTCTTTAAGCCCGTAACAGAAACTGAAATAATAGATTATATAAGTCGTTAAAGACAACTCATTCATGTTGATTTTATTTTTTATATGCTGATCATAACATTACTGATTCTCAGATTATTGCTGATAAATTTAATACTTATTTCATTACTAGTTGCGAGAAAGTACTCTCTCAAATGTCAAATGGTAATGGAGATTTTCGAATGTATTTTGATGAATATTTGTCTCACTCGATATTCTTTAAGCCCGTAACAGAAACTGAAATAATAGATTATATAAGTCGTTAAAGACAACTCATTCATGTTGATTTGATGAACTAAGTTGCAATATATTAAAACAAATTATACCCTTTATTGTAAAGCCATTGGCTCATATATTTAACCTTTCTCTGTGTACTGATGTAGTTCCACAAAACCTGAAGATAGCCAAAATTACTCCAGTATTCAAAAAGGATGATCCACATATGTTCCTTAATTATAGACCAATTTTAGTCGTCCCGGTTATTTCAAAATTACTTTAAAAATGTGTATATAGTCGTGTTTACTCATTTTTATTATCAAATCATGTATTATCGGATGGTCAGTATGGTTTTGATCTTCAGGATAAAATTGTCTCCACTCTATCACATAAGTTCGCAATCGGTATTTTCATGGATTCAACAAAGGCCCTTGATATAGTAGACCACGGTATTTTGTTAGCCAAACTAAAATATGGTATAAGAGGCACTCCCATGGAATGGTTTAAAAATTATTTATGTAATATATACCAATATGTTTGTTATGATAATTTTTCATCCAATCAATCTTTGATAACACACGGAGCACCACAGGGCTCTGTATTAGAGCCATTATTATTTTTGATTTATATCAATGATCTTGTTAAAAGTTCTAGTTCCTTTGATTATATAATGTATGCTGATGATACTACCTTGATTTATTCTCAGTCAGATTTCATAAATATCAATGCAAATGTTATGTAGTATATATAAATGGTTTCAACGAAATAGGTTACTGATCAATTTTAGAAAAAAAAAACTTATACTGTATTTTGTAACGACTTATATTACCATGATATATCCAGTCTCTCACTTTCCTTTAAATCTATTGAACTAAGTAAAGTTAACATTGAACTTTTCTGGGAGTCAATATACAAAGCAATTTGCGTTGGAATAGACACATTATGAGTATAGTAAATATGGTATATAAATGTGTAGGCATTCTATATAAGCTAAAAAGTACTCTTCCACAATCTGCCCTATGTATGTATCTATATAACGCGTTTATTCTCCCATATTTCACTTATTGTATTACAGTATGAGGGAATTGTAGTCAAACTAAATTAGGTACTTTATTTAGACGACAAAAGAAGGCAGTAATTATTTCTCACATTCAGCACCGCTATTCTATAGATTGAAAACACTTAATATATTTGATTTATATACATACTATTGCTCTGCTATGCTTCTTTTATTTCAAGAATATGTTACCAAAAAATGTTTGTGAAATGTTTTCTATTAATAAACAAATTCATAGTTATGAGACTCGTATTAACAGTCAATTTCATCAATGGGTGGTAAAAAAAAATTTGCTCAAAAATTCGTTCCTTATACTTTCCCTTTAGTATGGTATTCAATCCAAAAAGACATTAGTTCCTGTAATAATTTCAAACTTTTTCAAAACTTGTTGAAAACATATCTTATGGCTAAAAATTTAAGTTCTAAGATGCAATCCAATCCAATATCATGAATATCGTTCGTCCTTAGACATGCTTATTTGTCACGTTTATGTTACAGTTCTTTCTTTGTGTGTGTCTGTTTTGTTTTGTTTTGCTTCTCAATTATTTAGTATTTACTTCCTTTGGTCACTCATCACACAAGGCCACTGTTTTAGGCCTTATTTGAGTGCACCATTTTCATTGTCATAAATTATTCTTAAATGATTGATTTTTTTGTTTTGTATTGTATTTACCAATGCAGTGTTATTTTTATGGATGGTGAAATAAACAAGAATTGAATTGAATTTAATTTAATATGGAACTTTGGTTTGACAAATGGCCTTCCATGAATCAGTGACCTAGGATAGCCCAGGCTTAACTTAGCCGCTTTCGAAATACGGGCCATTATGCTCAAATTTACTCAACCAAATTGAAATTCAATTTATTCTTTACTCTTTGCTATCAGGTTTTCTAAAGATCGGTATACCTAGTTGAGAGGGAAACGGAACACTACTAGTACTTGACTCAACCTATGGATTCACTAATTAGCAAGTCATCACCAAAGGAACGCTCAGATGTCGTTGCCCTTATTTTTTTAGCTGACTTTCAGGAAAAGAAGCGCTCCATATTACGGGGAATGATTAAAGACAAGTGCTTACCATATCTATAAAATGGTTTATCCAAGTCATCCAGGCCCTGGGCTCCTTCTACCCACCCCTCGAAAATCTTCAGTCTAATTGCAGGGGTTCGGAGACCAGAGACAGCAGGCGCTCAAAACAATGTGCCGATTTCGCTTTCATGTTCTTTTAAGCTGATAATCTATCCCAGTACTACCTCCAAATCGAGTATGACGTATTTACGGCAGCATGGTACATAAAAGCTATTATCATGTATATTCAGGAAAAGAGCAAGGTAAAATGGGTATCTCTGGAGTTCTGCTTTGGCGCCCACGACTAGGATAGACTTGCGAATTTCACCTTGCTTTTCTATAGGCTCAACCCGTCGATTGGCTCTCTAGGTATTTCAAATATTTGAATGCTCAGCACAATAATTATTTAAGGGTGCCGTCGATCTTCAAGCATAGGGGTAAGTAGTCCTCGCTCAAGGGAAGGGACAAGAGTAAATGGATAGATAAAAGATTTAATCCTTACCAGTCTCAGTACCCAGATGCAGGCAATCCCCCACGAAAGGTGTACAGCAACATGGCGGCATTTGGCAAGCACCTGCCTCAGCTGAGTTACAACAAAACATCTGGCTTCTTTTGGGCCAAAAAAAAAAAACCTCAAAAGGGCCATGCCGTGGTTCTTGTAAAAATAATTATCTTCCCTCAGGGAAAGATACGAATTGTTTCTCAAAGTCAAATTTTTATCTCGTAACCTTCTGCTGGATAGATAACTACCACTTTAGTAACCGGTCTGCTCTATTAAGAGTTTATTTACTGCAATAAATTGATGTATCTACCTATTATGCTAGTTGACCCAAACTACACCACCACCGAGAAACCTAAAGGGATACTCAACCGCAGATTGCGGACGTTTTTATGCCGTGAGAGGGCACCGTGATCGTTACCTGATCGTGCCTGGGGCTTACGCAATCCTGACTTTCCCCACGGCCGCCTGTGGCGTATCCCTTTAAAAGTCACATTTGCGCACGCCCCACCCCCGTTATGGCTCCTTCCCATAGTCACCTGCGCAAGCGCACGCCCGCCAACTTCCTCTTTTCATTCTCGCTGCCGAAGAGTGAACACAGTCAGATAAGTCACTGCGCCAAAAACTGAGATTTATCTCTGTGTTTCGCGCTTTCTGATCTGCTTTAATTAATTTTTTCCGTCCACATTAATGTTTATTAATTTTGTGGTACGGATTTTCTAGTCACGTTGTTTTAAGACAGGAAATTAGTTACTTTTCCTGTCTCGCTTTTCTTCCCCTTCGTTCCTCCCGGTGACATAGCTTTTCGTTCGTTTGCTGGGCGAGCGACCCAGGCTGTGGCACTTGGCCTTGTTTGGGTCGTTGGGGATTTCTTCGTTAGTTTCTTTCGTGCAAAGCCCTTGGGGTGTTTAATAGTTGCCTCCCTTTTCATACTTAGTTGTGCTTGTATTTCTCTTAATAGAAATACTGTGAGCTATTTATTTTTCACCCCCACTCGCTTGTTTATTTTTCTTAACTTTTGTTTTATGTTTCAGGATTATTTTTTTCTCACATCGACTCTATAGCTTCGGTATGAGTTTTTCCTCGAGCCCTGTTACCGGTACGACCCCCGCCAGTGCGCAGGCTGACATGGTGGGAGCCAGTGTTACGGCTTCTTGTTCTTTGAGAGGCAGTTCACTAACTACCGGGACGGGCGTGAGGCCGTCGACTCGTTCAGGGACTATCTTCCCAGACTCTGCGACGGGAGGTAAGTTAGGGACCCTGCGAGCAGTTGGTCTCGAACTGGGGTCGGCGGTTTAACGACCGCAGGCCCCCGAAAGCAGTGCGTAAGTTTCACCAGTTTTCGACCTCTGAAACTCACGTCCTCGCAGTAGGAGCTGTCGGTTTCCCAACAACGAGCTCCCGCCTGAATATAGACACTGCAGCATCTAGTGATCTTTACACTCTTAGTTACTCGGCGAGCCGCCGCTCAGCCCTAGTCACTACAGAGACGGCTACCCCCCGTTCCAAACGGGTGGGTAGCCGTGAGACGAGGACGAGCGCCCTGTTAAAGCACAGCCTCTCTGATACGTTCATGGCGCCGACTTCTGTGCCGGACGGCAAAAGCCCTCCCTGCTTGAAGTCTACCAAGTCGACCAAGTCTCTTTCAAAGTCAAAATCCTAGGTTGCCTCGAGCAAACCTAGAAATATGACTTTACACCATTCTTAGTGACTCACTACAGAACCATGTACCGATTTTTTTCGGTTTCAGTTCGACTATTCCCGACCCCGTACCGGTTTCCGGTCTCGGGTTGTCGGGTTCCGGCTCCGGTTTGCCGATTTTCGGTTCCGTGCCCTTTTACGGCCCCGGACTGCCGATATCCGGCCCTAGTTTGCAGGTGCCTAGCTCTCTAGAGCCTCATAATCACCCGGCTCAGGAGAGAGATGGCCCTCTCGTCCTTAGGGATTCTGGATAGGGATATTCTCTCCCTGTTGGGGGGAATTCCTCAGTCGGAGGGGCAAATGATTGGTGGTCAGTTTGCCGCTGCAAAATTGATTCCCGTAAGCAGGCGGCTGATTTGTCGAAACATTTCCGCCCACGTCAACCGGCTGAACCCTTTAGACTGAGAGCTAGGGTGCCGGTGCTTTCCACCCCACGCTTTAAGCGGGTGAGCTCGGCCCCTCCTTGCGCGGCGTTTCCCTTGCGTCAACAGCCCAGACCTACTCTGGTGAGATCGTTCTTCTTACAACAACCAGCAAATCCAAAGTTGTCTCCTGCTTGGAGCCTGCCTAAAGTTTTGGATGCGTTATCAAAGCCTCCCTTTGAACCGATGAGCAAGGCTCCATCAGGTAACTGTCAAGACCATTTTCTCTTCATGCTCTTTGCACCTCTCCCGGTCACATCCGTTGGCAAAGACAAGGTGTTCGTCTTATTCTCAAGTCGTCCTTTGTAGCCAGAAATCAGACGGCTTCCTCCGGTCCGGTTGAGGTATTTCTCAGCCCTCTGTCAGACTTCTCCTCGGTCAAGGAGGACAAGGTCTGGTGCCCGGTGCTAAAATGGTACTTAGACAAGACCAAAGATTGCCGCTCGGACGAGCAACTTTTCCTTATTACCCGCGAACCTTTCTCTCCTACTTCTAGAGAATCCATTTCTAGATGGATTGTTGAGGCCATCCAGGCCGCTGGCCCTGAGACCCTTCTCTCGGATAGTAAGCCTAGAGCATGTAGAGCGCATGATACCAGAAGCATTAGCACTTCTTGGGCGCTTTATCAGGGTATCGCCCTAGAAAACATTTTGAGGACCGGTTTTTTGCGGTCTCCCAATTCTTTACTTCTTTTTATCTGAAGGACATTCCTTCTGCAGAAGCGCGGTTTGCGGCTTCGTCACGGAAGGCGGCAGCTTCTGTCGTTGCCCCGCGTTAGCCTCCTTCCCTTGGCACATGCCACCCTGGATTTTTATCTGTGCTGGTCTAGCATAATAGGTAGATACGTCAATTTATTGTAGTAAATCAGTAAAATCTTACCTGATTTTATTATTTGCTGGCAGCTCGTTAGAGGAAGATGGTGGGCGTATGCTCGCGTAGGTGACTATGGGAAGGCGTCATAACGGGTGTGGGGCGTGCGCGAATGAGACTTTTAAGTTTCTCGGTGGTGGCGTAGTTTGGGTCAACTAGCATAATAGGTAGATACATCAACTTATTTAGCAAATAATAAAATCAGGTAAGATTTTACTGGCTGTTACATTTCTGATTTTCCCATCAGACCCAGGGTACACATTGATGATTCTCCCTAAAGTACACTTTCCTCTGATGGAATTTGGATGTGACGTAAGGACTATGTCATCTACCCTAACATTACGTCTCTCAACGTTCCACTTCTTCCTCGGTACTCATAGAAGGAATACGTTTCGATTCATGACTTCCAAAACGAGTCAACTATCTTCTGTACAAATTCTACTCTATGCCTTGAGTTTTTCGTCTCTTTGAAAGGCCCCTGAGGTATGTTGCTTGAAGCACGACCTAAAAGTATGTCATTGTGGCATAATTAATGACCATCATCAGGATCATTTGGGACCCTCCCTATGGGACGCTGATTTACAAGGTTTCTTACTTCAGCCAGACAAGTGTACATCTCAAAAGGAGTAAGCGTTCGATCACCTATAACTTTATTTAGCGCAATTTTACAACACTTGACCAACGCTTAGGCGCAACCATTCTGATTGGGAGCTGAGGGCGTCGTGAATCTCCAAATTACCCCCTTCTCGGCACTAAAGTCTCCAAGCTGCGTGTCATCCCATCCTTTCACCATCTCTCGTAATTCGCGCTCAGCACCCATGAATTGCGTACCGGTATCTCTCATTATGACCATAGGTTGACCTCTGAACGCAAAAAATCTTCTCAGTATTTGAAGAAAACTCCATGGTTGAGCTATCGACAGCCAAGTCTAGATGTACTGATTTAGTGTCTTATTCCGTCCTACTCTGACATTGATAGGTCCAGAGTAACTACATGACGTGTACATGAAGGCGCTTGAAAAGGTGACATGTCAATCTCAGGCAACTCCGCCATGATCTGTGTCTCTGTTTTGTGCTCCGTTTTGCGACACACTACACATCTGTGGTTGATCGTCTTCGCGAGCTTATGCACACCGGTTATCCAGTACTTCGCTCTAACCTGCTGTAGGCGCCACTGCACCGTGCCCAGCGTTGTCTGCATGACGCGTGATAAGCGTTGCGATCTGAGGTTTCTGCGGCAACAGAACTGGAGGCCCATCGACATGAAGCCGCCTGTTTGCTTGATCATCCTCCGACGTAGATGATTCCATCATCAATGAAGGGGCTCAGAGTCTTGAAATATTGCTTCTTCAATCTCTGGTTTTGGGACCTCCTTTATCATATAGTTCTCTGCCGACTCCAACACTGGTACAGAAATTTGCCCTTTTATCACCTGCTCATCACTTCCACTGGACGTATTGCATCTGGTTGTCAGATTGTTAACAAACCTTTTTTTTAAATTTCGTATCACTTTATTGTCAATCTTCAATAAAGGAACATAGTATAAATATAATAAGAGTTGCACATTCACAAACATAGCGGTAAGAGTAGTCCAGGTCCTAGCACATTACTGCCAAGGCAGGACATACAATACAAAACATACAAAAGAATACAAGTCATATACATGTAGTATCATAAAACATGATTGGCGAGATAGATCTTATTATAGTTATTATTATGTATTCAGGTATATCAGTTTAAGTTTTATATTAAGGGAAATATTATAATTTAAGTATAATTTCAGTTACTCAATAGTATACACGCGTAATTGTTACGAGGGCATATAGACTTTCTTTTTTACGTCCACGTGAAGCGCTCGGACATGGACGACCCCACCCGCCCGCCACGAACAATCGCGCTCCGGCAGTAGGAACACTAATCGCACACATTAAGTGCCGCTAGGTCGGACAAATACTATGGCTTGTCCGTCCCAGCAGCACACAACCCACACAACTCGCACTGCGACCACCGAAGCACAACTATCCGCGACAGGCGAATGGAATCATCCACATCCAGGCACCCATGCATGCAGCCTTGCTGTATTAGTATTATTATTATTATTATTACTATTATCATTAGTACTATTATTATTATTATTATCATCATCATTATTATTATTATTATTATTATTATTATTATTATTAGTTATATTTATTATTATCATTATTATCATCAACAATATTATCATTATTATTATTATTCAGTTAGTAAGTTATAAATGAGTTATTACAAGTTATTACAGTCTTGCCAGGTGGGTTCGTCTTTCGCGCAATAAATTGCAAAAGACGAAATAAGCGCCATTTTACTGAGTTTGTCCCGAAATTCGCGCGGCTTTGTGTTCCGTTCGTGGAAGTAGCCTAACATCTGTTTCAGTCTTTGGGTGTTGTTTGATAAAATGAATCCTCGTGAACCAACTTGAATTGCCAGAAACATTACGTCATAGCTATTATTTCGAATGTCTGTAACTAGGGACGAATATTTATCAACTTTGTACTGATGGGCTTTTTCTATTCCAAGTTCGAATGGGACTGTTAATTCCATGATCATTATTTTTTTGCTATTTTCCTCATAGATACAAAGATCAGGTTTTAGGTTTGTTTCCGTACAAGGCAGTGGGATTGTTGAGACGGGAGAGTAGCCAGTTAAGTAAGGAATATCATGAAGGATTTTTGTATCGGGCGAAATATTTTCTGTGATCACTTCTACAAAGCATTTTAGTACATTGTTATGGCGCCAAGTATAGCGTCCTTGGGATAGAAATACTGAACAACAATTGAGTACATGATTAAAGAGTCTCAACACAATCACAGTGCCTGCATTTGTTTGTTGTGGATCTGCCCCATCTCAGTAAATTTGCTCTTGTATTAACCTTGTCGCTGACTGCATTTACAAGAAATTTCAGAACCTTTACTGGCAAGTTGTACATGATGCTCTTCCAAACCATACAGTTACTTTCCATTGACAGAAGATCTAAAAATCTCCCTTGAACTACCAACTCTTTAACGTGTGTATGCCAAATGGTAGCGACTTCATGAGTTAAAATCTGTTTTGCTTTTTTTTTCTTTCCTTTCACATTTGGTTGTACTACCTTAACAGATGAATAAACTTCTTCACTTTTCACAATAGTGGACTTTTTCTTAACCCATTTTGACTCGCGGTCTAATTTAGAGTCCAAACAATGATTAACCAAATCATCCCCGTTCTTCCTCATGGATATGTATGAGAGAGTGTGACACTGTGTATACAAATCAGAAATTGATGGGATGGCTAAACCATTTGGCATATGAACGAATGCTAAATTTCCCGGTCTTGGTAGACCACACCTTTTCTTCAAAAATCTATTTGAGAGCATATCTGGGGACTTACAATGGGTGGGTGTCATATCGTTCACCGTCAAGTCAAATCTCAATGAAGGGAGCAAATAACGTGAATACACCTTTAATTTATACTCATTGCGAATGAGAGAGGAATCAATATTCTGCAAGCTCTTCTCTATTTTACTATAGAGATATTCATGAATATCTGAAGAGCTAAGATTCTTAGTAATAACAGCCCCTAGGTATTTATGTACTTCATTACCGACTGAGGATATTTGGTTATCACCGACTGAAAATATGACCTCACTGAATCTACCAGAGGAGAAGGGCAACGATCGACATTTGGACGGTTTGAGACGTAGACCCATCGATTTGACGTGGCGGTCGATCTCGTTCAGTAATCTTTGATGAGATCGCTTGTTACCTGTGATCAAACAGAAATCGTCCGCAAAAGGTGCGGTTATAATACGTGTTCCGTCCAAATCGTATCCAAATGTCGAGTTGACCTTCAAAAACTGAATGATCTGGTCAAAACATAGTATAAACACCAGGGGGGACAGGATGTGCCCTTGGAAAATGCCCCTTTGGAACTGAAATTCATTTGAGACCCATTCTTTTGTTCGAACTTGACCTGACAGAGAACTATACAAATTCTTTATATAACATTGAATCAAAGGTGGAAAATCATGCCTTTGTAAGGTAAAGTGAATAAGATTGTGGTTAACTGACCCAAAAGCGTCAGCCAAGTCGAACCATGTTACATGAATTGATCTAGTTTTACTTTTTGCATGGGAGAGTAATTCATGTATAACAACAATGTGTTCTGTACAACCGCTAATTCCTTTCAGGAAGGCTTTTTGCAATGTACTGTCAATGAGTTCATTATCTAACATGAATTGTTCAAATCGTTCAGCCAGTATCTGGTGGTATATCTTACCAACGGCGTTAGACAGAGCGATCATTCGAAAGTTCGCTGGGTCTGTGGGGTCACCTGATTTAACAGTGACACTTTGCTTCGAGTCCAGTTGGGGGGCGGTATGCCGCTTTGCATCACCTTTGTGAATAATGTCGCCATGAAGTGATGCGTGCAGCTCAGTTTCTTCAGCATAACGTAGTACACTCCGTCGGGCCCGGGAGATGAATTCGAGCTTTTCCTTCTAAGAGCCCTTTTCACATCAGTATCGGGTTTGTGTTGAAGGGGGTGGGGGTGGTTGAACCGTCGGGTAGCGATTTCGGAATCCAAGAAAGTTTCGAGGTATCAATATTGGTCGACGTTTCATACCTCGAAGTGAAGTATGTATCTGCGGTTTCTTTTGTGAATAAAGGTGTTGTAGCGGCGTCGTAAAGAGACCCGTTGATTAGCTTAAAAGCGGTCCATCGCATCAGCGGTAGCTCGGGTAGGGCGAAGCGAACAAAGGCTGCCAGGGTTACGGCAGCGGGGAGAAATGGTAGCCGGTCCAATGCACATGCGAAGAAACACGAAACAACTCAGCAATATGACGATCACTTTCATGATTTAAACTTACTCAAAACTCAGCAATCCAATGATAAGTCAGGTTATTTGTTACTTTGATGTTATCTTCAGTTCTTTAATTACTAAATATCCAAGTTTCACCGCACAAGGTTCCGTATAAGTAGAGGAAAATGCTAAATTTGCAGAGGATTTTGAAGCTACCTTTTACCTCAACCTATAACTACATACATATACACTGTTACACTTAGCAATTTTCTCCAGCTTGAGAACCTATTATAGTCAATGGAGCCCATTCTTTCTGGCCACTCGTCTCGTGGTGTGCGCAGGAACTCATGACCGCGTAACCACCTCTCCATCAATCTCCCTACTAATATGCCACGCGAGATTTCATCTGCTGGATTGACATCTCCAGGGATGTGTCGCCGTTGTTGTGGATCTGATTGGCCGTGTATTTACCCAACTCTAGCTGACACAAACGACTTGAAACTTCTGGCCTGGATCTTGATCCAACCAAGCACAATCATGCTATCTGCCATGAACATTGTATCCTGGTGCCAGCTAATTGGGAAGAACACTTCCCCCACGACTGTACTCAAGTATAGGACCTGGAAGCCCGAATATCACCAGACCAAGTGGAAACTTCCTCATGCATAAGAAGTTGCCATTTATCTTCGTCTTTCCAGTATGCATGTTGGGATGATCTATTCCAATTAGTAAGTCTATCTGACTACTCCCTCTGTCAGGCTCTGTGTGTCTCTGTAGGTGGCAACTTAACTCTTTCTGCAAGTGATGGAATGTCCATCTCCTGCACTTCACAGATATGCGGGAGTGTAATCGCTTGTATGGTGTAACGTCTCTGGCCGGACACTGGTCGAATTTGAGCTCTGTATATCTTAGTTCTTAGCTCCTTCTCCAACCTCAGTTATGTTCACCACATTGTCCTTCCCAGGCAGCTGGAGCTGATCTGCAAATCCTTACATAATGGCGAGTTGAGAGCCTGAACACAAAAAAACGTTGCCCCCCTTCACACCATGTTCAGCACGTATGAACTCAGCTGTAATGACAGGAAGGCTTTGTTCTGCGCTTCCAGTCAGCGCTACTCCAATCCCAGCACCAGTAGTCTCTAGCTCAGAATGCAGCAATGGGTGGTGGTAAAACTTACATTGCTGGCCTTCGAGGTTCTCAGTACACTGGCTCTTCCTCATGCAGGTATTCTTTTGGTTGTCACCGCCAGTTTTCTTAAAACAACTAAAACAGATGTTGTTTCTCACCATTTCCATCCTCTGCGCTTGTGACTTGTTGACAAAGTCCTTACACTGATCAGGCCCATATTTGTCACTTTTACAGACCCAGCACATTTGTCTCTTTTGTTTTTCTACAGCCTGCGGATTCCTAGTTCAGGTGACAAAATTCACAGATGATTTGCCGGTGTCTGCTCTAGGAGCTGATGACCTCACTCTAGCTCTCATTTCCAGGACTAGCCAGTCTCGTAACATCTGGAAGGAAGCTGTCGCTTGTGACTGTTGATGACGAAACCAAATCTTGCGGTCTTCAGCAGCCAGCTTCCTCTCCAAAATAGCCAACATGTTACTATTGTCCATATCGTTGGACCTACCAACCTCGTTGAGGGTGTTAGCACATCTGCAAACTTAATTGGCAAAGTCACAGAACCTCTCATCCTCTCCTGGCTTCAATGACCAGAACTTGGAGATACATGTCATTGATGATTGCGTCAGCCACCATGCATAGGCCGTCGTAAAGCAAATCTAGCTGTACCCGAGCGTCTTCGTGATGCTGGCAGATTCTACTGATGTGCTGCGACGGCTTTCCAGCAAGGCAGGACTGCAAGATGATTAATGCGTCCCTCCCACTGTACCTAGTCTTTTGTTATTTATTGTTTTATAGCTTTTTATATAGTTTACCAGATATTAGATGATTGTGAAGTCCAATTCCCCCCAGAATCCGACTTTACAGCCACCAAAGATTGTGTGGGCCTAAACTATAAATCTGAATCTTCCCAAATATTCGCTAGCGAACTTCTGCCAGAGATAACCTATTTGTTTTAGCTGTTTCATAGGTTGGGCCGTTTCTTTTGTTAAGCAGGATTCGGCATGCACAAGTTGTTGCTTGGTCAAACAAAGGTTTGTCAATTCTTCAAAGAAGTGACTAGTTATCACCTGTTTGAGACACTGGGGGTACCAAGATGGCTGCCATTTTGCATTGGTGACTTTAGTGTACAATAGGTTTTTCTTATGCAACGTCAAATCCATCGTGTTAGAGGTAAATGGACCTGTACTACTATGACATCAGTGATGTCACATCACAATTGGGTTTTTTCTTCAAAATGGCAGCCCCCATTGGATAATATCTCGCAAGGAATCTCAAACGTTAGAGAGATTGTTCTCCTTGCTGGGTAATCAAATGGGAATATGTTCAAGATATTTTGAACAGGCTGACAATTTTCCACATTATTATCAACTAATGTTTGTTGAGTTTCATGGCCCTTTAGCACACTGTAGTAGATTAAGGGTAACGTTTGCGTGTTAGAGAAGGCACGTTTCGAACACTCTTCCAATAATTATGATTAGTAAGATTCATGCATGTTCAAACCTTAGACGTATGGTTCAAACATACATTAATGCTTAAAAAATCATATGATATTTGTCAATAATGCTGTACGTAACGGAATGGTTTAAGGATAACAAAATTTCGTTGTTTAAGATAGAAATATGCCTTCCTGCGATCGAACACACCTTGATATTAGTTAGGTAGTTTGGGTCCCAGAGTTTACACTGGAAGAACATATTTACCAGCGAAAATGATTATCTTAATGCCATTTTGGAATGCGCTGAAAGGATAATTTCATGATTAATAAACGTAGGTGTATCACTTTGTAAAGATACTCAGAAACAACATATACCCGAATGGCAAGATAAATGATAAATGAAGTTACACAAAATTATTAGCCTATGTACATGACCCAGATTTTCGTTACAAGTAAAATCACCTCCCTGCCAGAATATGAGGTTTCAGTTGCCTGAATAATATAAGTAATTTCACATTCTTGGGGTGATGCAGTCCATTAACCCCCCCCCCCCCCCCCCCCTCCCTGCCTTATACGAATATGAACATATTCATAATAATTATAATTCCGTATAATTTGTTTAATTTATCTAAATTATCTAAATGTTTGCTAAATGTTTGCTTAGAACATTCTGGTAATGATGATATGCCTATGTTTCTTGCCCCCTTTTTTTTCTTTGATAGTGATGATTATTATGTCTTGTGATGACGGTGGAGCAAAGTACTTGCATACTGTGATCACCCGTATTAAGAGTGCTAGTATTATGCGTAAGTTTGTTGTCATCATCCTTTTTTTTTAGCATTATCTTCATCTCTCCTCTCCCGTGCCACATCTCTATCTCTTTTTTCCCTCGCTCTCACTCTCTCTGGTCTTGTCTCTTGCACACTTCGTTCCCTTTCCTTTCTCAATTCTTCCTCTGTCCATTTCTCACTCCCTGTCTCTGTTCTTTCTCTTCTCCATCTTCCTTCCCTCTCTATCTCCCTTCTCCATTTCCCCCTCTCTTTTCCGCACTCTTCTTTTATGTTCCCATCTATCCTCCCTTCTTCTATTTATCTTCGAAGTCTCCTCCTTCCTTCGTATTTTGTTCTGTTTTTTTCTCTGTCCATGCGCCATCTCTCCCTCTCTCTCTTTCTCTCTCTCATCTCTGTTTCTTCGATGTCTTAATTTTCCCTCCACCTTCTCCCCTCTCCCACTTCTTTATGTCCCTGTATCTCTCTCTATTCCCTTTCCCTTATTTCCTCCCTGTCTCTCTCAGTCTGCCCATCTTCTTTCCCCTCCTTCTTTTAAATCACTGTTCTCACCCCCCCCCCTCCCACCCCTTTCTTGTCCCATCTCCCCCTTTCTCCCCACCTTCTCTGCTTGTCTGTATATCTGCCTGCCTCTATATGCATGCCTCTCTCTTTCTGTCTCTATCCATCCCTACCTCTTATTTCCTACCTGTCATGCCTGTGTCTCTCCATCTCTCCCTCACTCTATTTCTCTCCCTTTCCTCTCAGTAATCAATTTTCACTCCCTACCCCCCTCTTTCCCCTCTTCCCCTCTCTGTCCATCACTAACTTGACCCTTCCCTCTCAGCGCCTCTCTCTCTCTCTCTCTCTTTTGCTCTCAATCATCCCCGTCTCTCCTTTCCTCTCTGTCTTGCCTTGCGTTGCCTTCTCTTCGTTTCTTTCTCCTCCTCCCCTACTTTCTCTCCTTCTCAGTCATCTTCTTCCTCTCACATCCTTTATCCCTTTTTTCTCCCTGTCTTCCCTGCCTCTGCATCCCCTCTCAGTCTTTCTCCTCCCCACTCCCCCCCTCTCTCTCTCTCTCTAAACTTCTTCTCTCGTTTTCTCCCTGTCTCTCTCCGTCTCTGCATCTTCTTTCCTTCTGTCTCTAACCTGACATCTTAATTAATTCTGAGATAATCATCTTCATTACTCCAAAACTCTATGCGCTATTCATTAATATCATCAAATCATTCCCAGTAAAATGACTTTTAATATGTCATAATATATAATTGAAAGATTTTTGTCATCAAACCCCATGGAACACTTATCAATTACAAAAATTGGTGGGAAAACTGCTGTCAATATCAAGTATTGTGGGATTTGATCTTTAAATTTAAAATACATTATCATCCAGATAAATTGCTGACTCTCTATTCTAAAACTATATTGCATAATGTATGTATTTCTCAAACAAAATATAAGGGAAAAGGCAATTTTCCAACTAAAGATGTCATTAACTTCATGTACGAGAACTCATGACATGAAAAACAGATAGACGAACCGTCAAGACAAGCATAGAATCGTTACCTTAATCCACTGCAGTATGTATCTATATTCGATTTGGTCTCAACTGATTAATTGTACTTTCTTTGAGTATAAAACATCAAGCACTACAAAGTACTCAATGTATGTAATTAAAAAATCAAATTGAATTCCGTGCACTTATTCACATAACATAACGTATAATTCTTACCAATCATGCTGGTAAAGCGTCTAACTCTGCCGCTTCTAACACACAGAAGTCTATGTGGTTTCGCACACAATAGCCAATGGGCTTCGATTGTAGTCTATCAGCAGGCAAATCTGCCATTTTCTGAACGATCATTTGTCCTCTGTGACGTCTACATTTAATGCATTTTCCAACTAGTCTCCTCACGGCTGCATTGGCAACTGGCATGTAGTATCTTTGCTGGAGATTCACAAGAACATAATTTCTACCACTGTGTCCAGAATTCTCATGAATTTGTCTCAAGATAAGTTCAGACACATGGCTACCTTGGGGCAGAATAACGGGGTGTCTTGCTTCCATAGGCAGAGCTGACTTGTCCAATCTACCCCCAACTCGCATGGATCCAGTTTCTAGAGGGGACTAGACCTCTTAATTCCCACATACTTTGTCGTTTGCTTCCCATTGTTTTGAGCCTGCTTCTTCAACGTCGCAATCTCTGTTGCAAATGCCTTGCCTCCAACGTAGACCAATATGGCATATTCAGCCAGTTGCAGGTCCTGAACTGTTTAGAGCTTGGTGGATTCCTCTGTTCGGTTGGTCTGCGCCCCCATCGTCTTTCTCTTTCAGCAAAGGTTTACAGCTTTAGGATCCAAGCTACTTCCCTTTTCAGGCAATTCCAAATTGAGTAATGGCTGATTAGCCTGGCCACAAGTTCCATCAGTCTCGTCTTTGTTTACAGTGTAATTAGCTTCACTTCTGTTCCCATCCAAGGAGACATCACAGGCGTAGATTTTTTCCTTTAATTCTGGGTCATCTCCATCTTCATGTGACACATTCTTGGTTTGATCCGGCCACTCTTCCTCTGGTGTGCAAAGATAGTGTATCCCTTCCTTCCAATATTCTAATGCTAGAAAGTGGTCCACTCAAATTCCTCTAGGACACACGTCTGCAGGATTCAACGAACATTCCAAGTAGTGCCATTGATTTGCAAGAGAACCATCCTGAATTAGGGTGACTCTACTGGCCACAAAGGTTTTAAACCTTCCTGTATCACTCTTGAAATACCTCAGCACGGATGTGCTGTCTGTCCAGAAGTACACTGTAAAAACTAAAGTGCTACTTTTAGGTGAATGCATAGTGACTGCACCTGAAGTGCTGTTTATAGCACTTGTAGTGTGCTAATTTACCAGCAATAAAAATGTGACCGCGGCGAGCCTCGAACCAGGTTCCGCTGAGAGGCGCTGACGTTACCGATGGACTAACGAATGCTTCTTGCAATGCAGTTTAGTCATGGGAGTCAAGTACATAACATGAACTATGTGGTGTCGTAAATTCACTATGTAACAATACGATCTGCTCTAAATCGTACGATGTGAGTTAGTCTAGCGGTAATGCCAGCAATTCTCGATCAGCGGACCCTGGTTCGAGGCTCGCCAAAACAATTTTTGTTAATGAATGTTTAGCAGTTTAAAGAGCCGGTCCAGCTCCCGTGAAAGAGCTGAAATAGGACGTTGTGTGCATTCAATAGCACTCTGAGTGCAGTCTCTATGCATGCCCTCAAAAAGTGCTAAATACAGCACTTAAGTTTTTAGAGTGTACGTTCCATCTATTGGTATGTTTAGTTCTCATTTGATTATTTTATCAATCCTTAGTTCCACTGTAGCGGCTGTCAATTCCATCCGAAGAATAGAGATCTGCTTCAAGGGAGCTACTCTGGACTCGCTTAGCAGGAACGTGCACTTGACCTCATCTTGTTGGTTAACTATCCTCTGGCGATGAAATATATGGTCTTCTTGCTAGAAGTAGGCGGCAGGACCCGGCCTATTCCCTGGCGATTGCATGCTTCGTTGAGACGTTTCTTTCTTTCCAGCTGTGTTCCTTCGAAATCAAAGAATTCCTCCTCTGTTTGCAAATCTTCCTGCCCGATAAACACACATGACTTTAATTCAGTATAATGCATCAAATATTGAGATTGTGCTTATTTTTAATCTTTGAACAAAACTATAATCTGACAACTTTGCCTGGACAGCACGTGCCCAGTTTCTAGCAAAACTCACCATACATTTCTATTTCCCTTTTTCTGAGATAAACATTAATGTAATTTTTCCAGGAAATATATTATCTCTACATACTGCATTTCCCACTCGCACGTTTCGCCAAGGATTCACCCATTTCTGCATGGCCTGGAGGTGAGGAGGACTGGTACTCTCGTAACCCCTGTCACCATACCACACCTGCTAAATACTGGATCCGGAGCCATTTACGTCGTGCACAGGTGTCAGTCTGCTGGTTGATCGATCGGTGAAGTAGTGGGGTAGTCTTCAACGTCGGGGGCTGATATGTCAACGCCTCCAAGTCACCAACATAATCTGACACCCTGGTGGTTTGTCTGCCATTTATGATAGCTTCCACCTCGCCGACGAGAGTCTGTAAACTGTCATCCGTAATGCTTTGCTGCTTAGTCAGGAAGAAGAGCAACTGTCTGATGGTACTAATTTGCCTCTTTCAGACTCCTCAATTTTGGGACCCTCCTGGTGGGTTGAAGGTCTACATTATGTTCTTTTCCAACGAGACGTTATTGAGCTGGGCTGTTCCAGCTCTCTATTTCCCTCTTCAATTCATTCTGCGCTCCAACCAGATTTATTCCGTTGTCAGATCCCATGTCTTTGATAATGCATCTTCGTAATATGAAAAATCTAACTGCTGCAAGACACGAGTCTGTATCTAACGAGTCTGCATTTTCAATGTGTATTGCACGAATGGCATGGCACGTAAGCACAACTCCATACCTCTTGACAATAGAGCGTCCTCTCTTGCCCTCAATTGGTCCAAAATAGTCTACTCCAACGCGGGTAAATGGGAGGTTATCTGCCTTCAGTCTATCAGTTGGCAAATCTGCCATTTTCTGATCGATCATTTGTCCTCTGTGACGTCTGCATTTAATGCATTTTCCAACTAGTCTCCTCACCTAGCATGTAGAAACTTTGCCGGAGATTCGCAAGAAAATAATTTCTACCACTGTGTCCAGAATTCTCATGAATTTGTCTCAAGATAAGTTCAGACACATGGCTACCTTTGGGCAGAATAACTGATTGTCTTGCTTCCATAGGCAGAGCTCCCGTGTCCAATCTACCCCCAACTCGCAATAAAACGCTGTCGATATGGGGATCCAGCTTGTAGAGGGGACTTGACCTCTTAATTCAAACACATTTTGTCATTTGCTTTTCATTGTTTTGAGCCTGCTTCTGCAACGTCGCAATCTCTGTTGCAAATGCCCTGCCTTGAACGTAAATTTGAGTTATGGCTGATTAGCCTGGCCACAGTTCCATCAGTCTCGTCTTTGTTCACAGTGTGATTAGTTTCACTTCTGTTCCCATCCAAGGAGACATCACAGGCATAGATTTTCTTCTTTAATTCTGGGTCATCATCATCTTCATGTGACACATTCTTGGTTTGCTCCTGCCACTATTTTTCTGGTGTGCAAAGATACTGTATCCCTTCCTTCTAATATTCCAATGCTAGAAATTGGTCCACTCATATTCTTCTGGGACACACGTTTGCAAGATTCAACGAAGATTCCAAGTAGTGCCATTGATGTTTGCAAGAGAACCATCCTGAATTAGGGTGACTCTACTGGCCACAAAGGGTTTCAACCTTCCTGTCTTACTCTTGAAATACCTCAGCACAGATGTGCTGTCTGTCCAAAAGTATGTTCCATCTATTGATATGTTTAGTTCTCATTTGATTATTTTATCAATCCTTAGTGCCACTGTAGCGGCTGTCAATTCCATCCGAAGAATAGAGATCTGCTTCAAGGGAGCTACTATTTACTCGCTTAGCAGGAACGTGCACTTGACTTCATCTTCCTGGTTAACTATCTTCTGGCGATGAAATGTATGGTCTTCTTGCAAGAAGTAGGCGGCAGGACCCGGCCTATTCCCTGGCGGTTGCATGCTTCGTTGAGACGTTTCTTTTCAGCTGTGTTCCTTCGATATCAAAGAAATCCTCCTCTGTTTGCAAATGTTCTTGCCCGATAAAACACACATGAATTTAATTTAGTACAATGCATCAAATATTGAGATTGTGTTTATTTTGAATCTTTGAACAAAAATATAATGTGACAACTTTACCTGGACAGCATGTGCTCAGTGGTTCTAGCAAAACTCACCATGAATTTGTCTCAAGATAAGTTCAGACACATGGCTACCTTTTGGCAGAATAACTGGTCGTCTTGCTTCCATAGGTAGAGCTCCCTTGTCCAATCTACCCCCAACTCGCAATAGATGGCTGTCGACATGGGGGTCCAGCTTGTAGAGGGGACTTGACCTCTTAATTCAAACATATTTTGTCATTTGCTTCTCATTGTTTTGAGCCTGCTTCTGTAACGTCGCAATCTCTGTTGCAAATGCCCTGCCTTGAACGTAAACCAATATGGCATATTCAACCAGTTGCAGGTCCTGAACTGTTTAGAGCTTGGTGGATTCCTCTATTCGGTCAGTCTACGCCCTCATTGTCTTTCTCTTTCAGCAAAGGTTTTCAGCTTTAGAATCCAAGCTACTTCCCTTTTCAGCAGGCAATTCCAATTTGGGTAATGGCTGATTAGCCTGGCCACAGTTCCATCAGTCTCGTCTTTGTTTACAGTGTGATTAGCTTCACTTCTGTTCACATCCAAGGAGACATCACAGGCGTAGATTTTTGCTTTAATTCTGGGTCATCCCATGTCCATGTGGAACATTCTTGGTTTGCTCCGGCCACTCTTCTTCTGGTGTGCAAAAATACTGTATCCTTTCCTTCCAATATTCCAATGCTAGAAATTGGTCCACTCATATTCCTCTGGGATACACGTCTGCAGGATTCAACGAGCATTCCAAGTTGTGCCATTGATTTGCAAGAGAACCATCCTGATTTAGGGTGACTCTACTGGCCACATAGGTTTTCAACCTTCCTGTTTCACTCTTGAAATACCTCAGCACGGATGTGCTGTCTGTCCAGAAGTGCACTGTAAAAACTAAAGTGCTACTTTTAGGGGAATGTATAGTGACTGCACCTGAAGTGCTGTTTATAGCACTTGTAGTGTGCTAATTTACCAGCAAAAAAATGTGACCGCGGCGAGCCTCGAACCAGGTTCCGCTGAGAGGCGCTGACGTTACCGATGGACTAACGAATGCTTCTTGCAATGCAGTTTAGTCATGGGAGTCAAGTACATAACATGACATATGTGGTGTCGTAAATTCACTATGTAACAATATGATCTGCTCTAAATCGTACGATGTGAGTTAGTCTAGCGGTAATGCCAGCAATTCTCGATCAGCGGACCCTGGTTCGAGGCTCGCCAAAATAATTTTTGTTGATGAATGATTAGCAGTTTAAGGAGCCGGTCCAGCTCCCGTGAAAGTGCTGAAATAGGACGTTGTGTGCAATCAATAGCACTCTGAGTGCAGTCCCTATGCATGCCCTCAAAAAGTGCTAAATACAGCACTTAAGTTTTTAGAGTGTACGTTCCATCTATTGGTATGTTTAGTTCTCATTTGATTATTTTATCAATCCTTAGTTCCACTGTAGCGGCTGTCAATTCCATCCGAAGAATAGAGATCTGCTTCAAGGGAGCTACTCTGGACTCGCTTAGCAGGAACGTGCACTTGACCTCATCTTGTTGGTTAACTATCCTCTGGCGATGAAATATATGGTCTTCTTGCAAGAAGTAGGCGGCAGGACCCGGCCTATTCCCTGGCGATTGCATGCTTCGTTGAGACGTTTCTTTCTTTCCAGCTGTGTTCCTTCGATATCAAAGAATTCCTCCTCTGTTTGCAAATCTTCCTGCCCGATGAACACACATGACTTTAATTCAGTATAATGAATCAAATATTGAGATTGTGTTTATTTTTAATCTTTGAACAAAACTATAATGTGACAACTTTGCCTGGACAGCACGTGCTCAGTGGTTCTAGCAAAACTCACCATACATTTCTATTTCCCTTTTTCTGAGATAAAAATTAATGTAATTTTTCCAGGAAATATATTATCTCTACATACTGCATTTCCCACTCGCACGTTTCGCCAAGGATTCCCCATATCTGCATGGCCTGGAGGTGAGGAAGGTACTCTCGTAACCCCTGTCACCATACCACACCTGCTAAATACTGGATCCGGAGCCATTTACGTCGTGCACAGGTGTCAGTCTGCTGGTTGATCGATCGGTGAAGTAGTGGGGTAGTCTTCAACGTCGGGGGCTGATATGTCAACGCCTCCAAGTCACCAACATAATCTGACACCCTGGTGGTTTGTCTGCCATTTATGATAGCTTCCACCTCGCCGACGAAAGAGTGTAAACTGTCATCCGTAATGCTCTGCTGCTTAGTCAGGAAGAAGAGCAACTGTCTGATGGTACTAATTTGCCTCTTTCAGACTCCTCAATTTTGGGACCCTCCTGGTGGGTTGAAGTTCTACATTATGTTCTTTTCCAACGAGACGTTATTGAGCTGGGCTGTTCCAGCTCTCTATTTCCCTCTTCAATTCATTCTGCGCTCCAACCAGATTTATTCCGTTGTCAGATCCCATGTCTTTGATAATGCATCTTCGTAATATGAAAAATCTAACTGCTGCAAGACACGAGTCTGTATCTAACGAGTCTGCATTTTCAATGTGTATTGCACGAATGGCATGGCACGTAAGCACAACTCCATACCTCTTGACAATAGAGCGTCCTCTCTTGCCCTCAATTGGTCCAAAATAGTCTACTCCAACGCGGGTAAATGGGAGGTTATCTGCCTTCAGTCTATCAGTTGGCAAATCTGCCATTTTCTGATCGATCATTTGTCCTCTGTGACGTCTGCATTTAATGCATTTTCCAACTAGTCTCCTCACCTAGCATGTAGAAACTTTGCCGGAGATTCGCAAGAAAATAATTTCTACCACTGTGTCCAGAATTCTCATGAATTTGTCTCAAGATAAGTTCAGACACATGGCTACCTTTGGGCAGAATAACTGATTGTCTTGCTTCCATAGGCAGAGCTCCCGTGTCCAATCTACCCCCAACTCGCTATAAAACGCTGTCGATATGGGGATCCAGCTTGTAGAGGGGACTTGACCTCTTAATTCAAACACATTTTGTCATTTGCTTTTCATTGTTTTGAGCCTGCTTCTGCAACGTCGCAATCTCTGTTGCAAATGCCCTGCCTTGAACGTAAATTTGAGTTATGGCTGATTAGCCTGGCCACAGTTCCATCAGTCTCGTCTTTGTTCACAGTGTGATTAGTTTCACTTCTGTTCCCATCCAAGGAGACATCACAGGCATAGATTTTCTTCTTTAATTCTGGGTCATCATCATCTTCATGTGACACATTCTTGGTTTGCTCCTGCCACTATTTTTCTGGTGTGCAAAGATACTGTATCCCTTCCTTCTAATATTCCAATGCTAGAAATTGGTCCACTCATATTCTTCTGGGACACACGTTTGCAAGATTCAACGAAGATTCCAAGTAGTGCCATTGATGTTTGCAAGAGAACCATCCTGAATTAGGGTGACTCTACTGGCCACAAAGGGTTTCAACCTTCCTGTCTTACTCTTGAAATACCTCAGCACAGATGTGCTGTCTGTCCAAAAGTATGTTCCATCTATTGATATGTTTAGTTTCATTTGATTATTTTATCAATCCTTAGTGCCACTGTAGCGGCTGTCAATTCCATCCGAAGAATAGAGATCTGCTTCAAGGGAGCTACTATTTACTCGCTTAGCAGGAACGTGCACTTGACTTCATCTTCCTGGTTAACTATCTTCTGAAATGTATGGTCTTCTTGCAAGAAGTAGGCGGCAGGACCCGGCCTATTCCCTGGCGGTTGCATGCTTCGTTGAGACGTTTCTTTTCAGCTGTGTTCCTTCGATATCAAAGAAATCCTCCTCTGTTTGCAAATGTTCTTGCCCGATAAAACACACATGAATTTAATTTAGTACAATGCATCAAATATTGAGATTGTGTTTATTTTGAATCTTTGAACAAAAATATAATGTGACAACTTTACCTGGACAGCATGTGCTCAGTGGTTCTAGCAAAACTCACCATGAATTTGTCTCAAGATAAGTTCAGACACATGGCTACCTTTTGGCAGAATAACTGGTCGTCTTGCTTCCATAGGTAGAGCTCCCTTGTCCAATCTACCCCCAACTCGCAATAGATGGCTGTCGACATGGGGGTCCAGCTTGTAGAGGGGACTTGACCTCTTAATTCAAACATATTTTGTCATTTGTTTCTCATTGTTTTGAGCCTGCTTCTGTAACGTCGCAATCTCTGTTGCAAATGCCCTGCCTTGAACGTAAACCAATATGGCATATTCAACCAGTTGCAGGTCCTGAACTGTTTAGAGCTTGGTGGATTCCTCTATTCGGTCAGTCTACGCCCTCATTGTCTTTCTCTTTCAGCAAAGGTTTTCAGCTTTAGAATCCAAGCTACTTCCCTTTTCAGCAGGCAATTCCAATTTGGGTAATGGCTGATTAGCCTGGCCACAGTTCCATCAGTCTCGTCTTTGTTTACAGTGTGATTAGCTTCACTTCTGTTCCCATCCAAGGAGACATCACAGGCGTAGATTTTTGCTTTAATTCTGGGTCATCCCATGTCCATGTGGAACATTCTTGGTTTGCTCCGGCCACTCTTCTTCTGGTGTGCAAAAATACTGTATCCTTTCCTTCCAATATTCCAATGCTAGAAATTGGTCCACTCATATTCCTCTGGGATACACGTCTGCAGGATTCAACGAGCATTCCAAGTTGTGCCATTGATTTGCAAGAGAACCATCCTGATTTAGGGTGACTCTACTGGCCACATAGGTTTTCAACCTTCCTGTTTAACTCTTGAAATACCTCAGCACGGATGTGCTGTCTGTCCAGAAGTGCACTGTAAAAACTAAAGTGCTACTTTTAGGGGAATGTATAGTGACTGCACCTGAAGTGCTGTTTATAGCACTTGAAGTGTGCTAATTTACCAGCAAAAAAATGTGACCGCGCTCGAACCAGGTTCCGCTGAGAGGCGCTGACGTTACCGATGGACTAACGAATGCTTCTTGCAATGCAGTTTAGTCATGGGAGTCAAGTACATAACATGAACTATGTGGTGTTGTAAATTCACTATGTAACAATATGATCTGCTCTAAATCGTACGATGTGAGTTAGTCTAGCGGTAATGCCAGCAATTCTCGATCAGCGGACCCTGGTTCGAGGCTCGCCAAAATAATTTTTGTTGATGAATAATTAGCAGTTTAAGGAGCCGGTCCAGCTCCCGTGAAAGTGCTGTAGATTTTTGCTTTAATTCTGGGTCATCCCATGTCCATGTGGAACATTCTTGGTTTGCTCCGGTCACTCTTCTTCTGGTGTGCAAAAATACTGTATCCTTTCCTTCCAATATTCCAATGCTAGAAATTGGTCCACTCATATTCCTCTGGGATACACGTCTGCAGGATTCAACGAGCATTCCAAGTTGTGCCATTGATTTGCAAGAGAACCATCCTGATTTAGGGTGACTCTACTGGCCACATAGGTTTTCAACCTTCCTGTTTCACTCTTGAAATACCTCAGCACGGATGTGCTGTCTGTCCAGAAGTACACTGTAAAAACTAAAGTGCTACTTTTAGGGGAATGTATAGTGACTGCACCTGAAGTGCTGTTTATAGCACTTGTAGTGTGCTAATTTACCAGCAAAAAAATGTGACCGCGGCGAGCCTCGAACCAGGTTCCGCTGAGAGGCGCTGACGTTACCGATGGACTAACGAATGCTTCTTGCAATGCAGTTTAGTCATGGGAGTCAAGTACATAACATGAACTATGTGGTGTTGTAAATTCACTATGTAACAATATGATCTGCTCTAAATCGTACGATGTGAGTTAGTCTAGCGGTAATGCCAGCAATTCTCGATCAGCGGACCCTGGTTCGAGGCTCGCCAAAATAATTTTTGTTGATGAATGATTAGCAGTTTAAGGAGCCGGTCCAGCTCCCGTGAAAGTGCTGAAATAGGACGTTGTGTGCAATCAATAGCACTCTGAGTGCAGTCCCTATGCATGCCCTCAAAAAGTGCTAAATACAGCACTTAAGTTTTTAGAGTGTACGTTCCATCTATTGGTATGTTTAGTTCTCATTTGATTATTTTATCAATCCTTAGTTCCACTGTAGCGGCTGTCAATTCCATCCGAAGAATAGAGATCTGCTTCAAGGGAGCTACTCTGGACTCGCTTAGCAGGAACGTGCACTTGACCTCATCTTGTTGGTTAACTATCCTCTGGCGATGAAATATATGGTCTTCTTGCAAGAAGTAGGCGGCAGGACCCGGCCTATTCCCTGGCGATTGCATGCTTCGTTGAGACGTTTCTTTCTTTCCAGCTGTGTTCCTTCGATATCAAAGAATTCCTCCTCTGTTTGCAAATCTTCCTGCCCGATGAACACACATGACTTTAATTCAGTATAATGAATCAAATATTGAGATTGTGTTTATTTTTAATCTTTGAACAAAACTATAATGTGACAACTTTGCCTGGACAGCACGTGCTCAGTGGTTCTAGCAAAACTCACCATACATTTCTATTTCCCCTTTTCTGAGATAAACATTAATGTAATTTTTCCAGGAAATATATTATCTCTACATACTGCATTTCCCACTCGCACGTTTCGCCAAGGATTCCCCATTTCTGCATGGCCTGGAGGTGAGGAAGGTACTCTCGTAACCCCTGTCACCATACCACACCTGCTAAATACTGGATCCGGAGCCATTTACGTCGTGCACAGGTGTCAGTCTGCTGGTTGATCGATCGGTGAAGTAGTGGGGTAGTCTTCAACGTCGGGGGCTGATATGTCAACGCCTCCAAGTCACCAACATAATCTGACACCCTGGTGGTTTGTCTGCCATTTATGATAGCTTCCACCTCGCCGACGAAAGTCTGTAAACTGTCATCCGTAATGCTTTGCTGCTTAGTCAGGAAGAAGAGCAACTGTCTGATGGTACTAATTTGCCTCTTTCAGACTCCTCAATTTTGGGACCCTCCTGGTGGGTTGAAGGTCTACATTATGTTCTTTTCCAACGAGGCGTTATTGAGCTGGGCTGTTCCAGCTCTCTATTTCCCTCTTCAATTCATTCTGCGCTCCAACCAGATTTATTCCGTTGTCAGATCCCATGTCTTTGATAATGCATCTTCGTAATATGAAAAATCTAACTGCTGCAAGACACGAGTCTGTATCTAACGAGTCTGCATTTTCAATGTGTATTGCACGAATGGCATGGCACGTAAGCACAACTCCATACCTCTTGACAATAGAGCGTCCTCTCTTGCCCTCAATTGGTCCAAAATAGTCTACTCCAACGCGGGTAAATGGGAGGTTATCTGCCTTCAGTCTATCAGTTGGCAAATCTGCCATTTTCTGATCGATCATTTGTCCTCTGTGACGTCTGCTTTTTAATGCATTTTCCAACTAGTCTCCTCACCTAGCATGTAGAAAATTTGCCGGAGATTCGCAAGAAAATAATTTCTACCACTGTGTCCAGAATTCTCATGAATTTGTCTCAAGATAAGTTCAGACACATGGCTACCTTTGGGCAGAATAACTGATTGTCTTGCTTCCATAGGCAGAGCTCCCGTGTCCAATCTACCCCCAACTCGCAATAAAACGCTGTCGATATGGGGATCCAGCTTGTAGAGGGGACTTGACCTCTTAATTCAAACACATTTTGTCATTTGCTTTTCATTGTTTTGAGCCTGCTTCTGCAACGTCGCAATCTCTGTTGCAAATGCCCTGCCTTGAACGTAAATTTGAGTTATGGCTGATTAGCCTGGCCACAGTTCCATCAGTCTCGTCTTTGTTCACAGTGTGATTAGTTTCACTTCTGTTCCCATCCAAGGAGACATCACAGGCATAGATTTTCTTCTTTAATTCTGGGTCATCATCATCTTCATGTGACACATTCTTGGTTTGCTCCTGCCACTATTTTTCTGGTGTGCAAAGATACTGTATCCCTTCCTTCTAATATTCCAATGCTAGAAATTGGTCCACTCATATTCTTCTGGGACACACGTTTGCAAGATTCAACGAAGATTCCAAGTAGTGCCATTGATGTTTGCAAGAGAACCATCCTGAATTAGGGTGACTCTACTGGCCACAAAGGGTTTCAACCTTCCTGTCTTACTCTTGAAATACCTCAGCACAGATGTGCTGTCTGTCCAAAAGTATGTTCCATCTATTGATATGTTTAGTTCTCATTTGATTATTTTATCAATCCTTAGTGCCACTGTAGCGGCTGTCAATTCCATCCGAAGAATAGAGATCTGCTTCAAGGGAGCTACTATTTACTCGCTTAGCAGGAACGTGCACTTGACTTCATCTTCCTGGTTAACTATCTTCTGAAATGTATGGTCTTCTTGCAAGAAGTAGGCGGCAGGACCCGGCCTATTCCCTGGCGGTTGCATGCTTCGTTGAGACGTTTCTTTTCAGCTGTGTTCCTTCGATATCAAAGAAATCCTCCTCTGTTTGCAAATGTTCTTGCCCGATAAAACACACATGAATTTAATTTAGTACAATGCATCAAATATTGAGATTGTGTTTATTTTGAATCTTTGAACAAAAATATAATGTGACAACTTTACCTGGACAGCATGTGCTCAGTGGTTCTAGCAAAACTCACCATGAATTTGTCTCAAGATAAGTTCAGACACATGGCTACCTTTTGGCAGAATAACTGGTCGTCTTGCTTCCATAGGTTGAGCTCCCTTGTCCAATCTACCCCCAACTCGCAATAGATGGCTGTCGACATGGGGGTCCAGCTTGTAGAGGGGACTTTGACCTCTTAATTCAAACATATTTTGTCATTTGCTGCTCATTGTTTTGAGCCTGCTTCTGTAACGTCGCAATCTCTGTTGCAAATGCCCTGCCTTGAACGTAAACCAATATGGCATATTCAACCAGTTGCAGTTCCTGAACTGTTTAGCTTGGTGGATTCCTCTATTCGGTCAGTCTGCGCCCTCATTTTCTTTCTCTTTCAGCAAAGGTTTTCAGCTTTAGAATCCAAGCTACTTCCCTTTTCAGCAGGCAATTCCAATTTGGGTAAAATAACTGGTTGTCTTGCTTCCATAGACAGAGCTCCCGTGTCCAATCTACCCCCAATTCGCAATAAAACGCTGTCGATATGGGGATCCAGCTTGTAGAGGGGACTTGCCCTCTTAATTCAAACACATTTTGTCATTTGCTTTTCATTGTTTTGAGCCTGCTTCTGCAACGTCGCAATCTCTGTTGCAAATGCCCTGCCTTGAACGTAAATTTGAGTAATGGCTGATTAGCCTGGCCACAGTTCCATCAGTCTCGTCTTTGTTCACAGTGTGATTAGTTTCACTTCTGTTCCTATCCAAGGAGACATCACGGGCGTAGATTTTCTTCTTTAATTCTGGGTCATCTCATCTCCATCTTGAACATTCTTGGTTTGCTCCTGCCTCTCTTCTTCTGGTGTGCAAAAATACTGTATCCTTTCCTTCCAATATTCCAATGCTAGAAATTGGTCCACTCATATACTCTGGGATACACGTCTGCAGGATTCAACGAACATTCCAAGTTGTGCCTTTGATTTGCAAGAGAACCATCCTGATTTAGGGTGACTCTACTGTCCACAAAGGTTTTAAACCTTCCTGTATCACTCTTGAAATACCTCAGCACGGATGTGCTGTCTGCCCAGAAGTACACTGTAAAAACTAAAGTGCTACTTTTAGGGGAATGTATAGTGACTGCACCTGAAGTGCTGTTTATAGCACTTGTAGTGTGCTAATTTACCAGCAAAAAAAATGTGACCGTTGCGAGCCTCGAACCAGGTTCCGCTGAGAGGCGCTGACGTTACCGATGGACTAACGAATGCTTCTTGCAATGCAGTTTAGTCATGGGAGTCAAGTACATAACATGAACTATGTGGTGTCGTAAATTCACTATGTAACAATATGATCTGCTCTAAATCGTACGATGTGAGTTAGTCTAGCGGTAATGCCAGCAATTCTCGATCAGCGGACCCTGGTTCGAGGCTCGCCAAAATAATCTTTTCTAATGAATGTTTAGCAGTTTAAGGAGCCGGTCCAGCTCCCGTGAAAGTGCTGAAATAGGACGTTGTGTGCATTCAATAGCACTCTGAGTGCAGTACTACGCATGCCCTCAAAAAGTGCTAAATACAGCACTTAAGTTTTAAGAGTGTACGTTCCATCTATTGGTATGTTTAGTTCTCATTTGATTATTTTATCAATCCTTAGTTCCACTGTAGCGGCTGTCAATTCCATCCGAAGAATAGAGATCTGCTTCAAGGGAGCTACTATTTACTCGCTTAGCAGGAACGTGCACTTGACTTCATCTTCCTGGTTAACTATCTTCTGGCGATGAAATGTATGGTCTTCTTGCAAGAAGTAGGCGGCAGGACCCGGCCTATTCCCTGGCGGTTGCATGCTTCGTTGAGACGTTTCTTTTCAGCTGTGTTCCTTCGATATCAAAGAAATCCTCCTCTGTTTGCAAATGTTCTTGCCCGATAAAACACACATGAATTTAATTTAGTACAATGCATCAAATATTGAGATTGTGTTTATTTTGAATCTTTGAACAAAAATATAATGTGACAACTTTACCTGGACAGCATGTGCTCAGTGGTTCTAGCAAAACTCACCATGAATTTGTCTCAAGATAAGTTCAGACACATGGCTACCTTTTGGCAGAATAACTGGTCGTCTTGCTTCCATAGGTAGAGCTCCCTTGTCCAATCTACCCCCAACTCGCAATAGATGGCTGTCGACATGGGGGTCCAGCTTGTAGAGGGGACTTGACCTCTTAATTCAAACATATTTTGTCATTTGCTTCTCATTGTTTTGAGCCTGCTTCTGTAACGTCGCAATCTCTGTTGCAAATGCCCTGCCTTGAACGTAAACCAATATGGCATATTCAACCAGTTGCAGGTCCTGAACTGTTTAGAGCTTGGTGGATTCCTCTATTCGGTCAGTCTACGCCCTCATTGTCTTTCTCTTTCAGCAAAGGTTTTCAGCTTTAGAATCCAAGCTACTTCCCTTTTCAGCAGGCAATTCCAATTTGGGTAATGGCTGATTAGCCTGGCCACAGTTCCATCAGTCTCGTCTTTGTTTACAGTGTGATTAGCTTCACTTCTGTTCCCATCCAAGGAGACATCACAGGCGTAGATTTTTGCTTTAATTCTGGGTCATCCCATGTCCATGTGGAACATTCTTGGTTTGCTCCGGCCACTCTTCTTCTGGTGTGCAAAAATACTGTATCCTTTCCTTCCAATATTCCAATGCTAGAAATTGGTCCACTCATATTCCTCTGGGATACACGTCTGCAGGATTCAACGAGCATTCCAAGTTGTGCCATTGATTAGCAAGAGAACCATCCTGATTTAGGGTGACTCTACTGGCCACATAGGTTTTCAACCTTCCTGTTTCACTCTTGAAATACCTCAGCACGGATGTGCTGTCTGTCCAGAAGTACACTGTAAAAACTAAAGTGCTACTTTTAGGGGAATGTATAGTTACTGCACCTGAAGTGCTGTTTATAGCACTTGTAGTGTGCTAATTTACCAGCAAAAAAAATGTGACCGTTGCGAGCCTCGAACCAGGTTCCGCTGAGAGGCGCTGACGTTACCGATGGACTAACGAATGCTTCTTGCAATGCAGTTTAGTCATGGGAGTCAAGTACATAACATGAACTATGTGGTGTCGTAAATTCACTATGTAACAATATGATCTGCTCTAAATCGTACGATGTGAGTTAGTCTAGCGGTAATGCCAGCAATTCTCGATCAGCGGACCCTGGTTCGAGGCTCGTCAAAATAATCTTTTTTAATGAATGTTTAGCAGTTTAAGGAGCCGGTCCAGCTCCCGTGAAAGTGCTGAAATAGGACGTTGTGTGCATTCAATAGCACTCTGAGTGCAGTACTACGCATGCCCTCAAAAAGTGCTAAATACAGCACTTAAGTTTTAAGAGTGTACGTTCCATCTATTGGTATGTTTAGTTCTCATTTGATTATTTTATCAATCCTTAGTTCCACTGTAGCGGCTGTCAATTCCATCCGAAGAATAGAGATCTGCTTCAAGGGAGCTACTCTGGACTCGCTTAGCAGGAACGTGCACTTGACCTCATCTTGTTGGTTAACTATCCTCTGGCGATGAAATATATGGTCTTCTTGCTTGAAGTAGGCGGCAGGACCCGGCCTATTTCCTGGCGATTGCATGCTTCGTTGAGACGTTTCTTTCTTTCCAGCTGTGTTCCTTCGATATCAAAGAATTCCTCCTCTGTTTGCAAATCTTCCTGCCCGATGAACACACATGACTTTAATTCAGTATAATGAATCAAATATTGAGATTGTGTTTATTTTTAATCTTTGAACAAAACTATAATGTGACAACTTTGCCTGGACAGCACGTGCTCAGTGGTTCTAGCAAAACTCATCATACATTTCTATTTCCCCTTTTCTGAGATAAACATTAATGTAATTTTTCCAGGAAATATATTATCTCTACATACTGCATTTCCCACTCGCACGTTTCGCCAAGGATTCACCCATTTCTGCATGGCCTGGAGGTGAGGAAGGTACTCTCGTAACCCCTGTCACCATACCACACCTGCTAAATACTGGATCCAGAGCCATTTACGTCGTGCACAGGTGTCAGTCTGCTGGTTGATCGATCGGTGAAGTAGTGGGGTAGTCTTCAACGTCGGGGGCTGATATGTCAACGCCTCCAAGTCACCAACATAATCTGACACGCTGGTGGTTTGTCTGCCATTTATGATAGCTTCCACCTCGCCGACGAAAGTCTGTAAACTGTCATCCGTAATGCTTTGCTGCTTAGTCAGGAAGAAGAGCAACTGTCTGATGGTACTAATTTGCCTCTTTCAGACTCCTCAATTTTGGGACCCTCCTGGTGGGTTGAAGGTCTACATTATGTTCTTTTCCAACGAGACGTTATTGAGCTGGGCTGTTCCAGCTCTCTATTTCCCTCTTCAATTCATTCTGCGCTCCAACCAGATTTATTCCGTTGTCAGATCCCATGTCTTTGATAATGCATCTTCGTAATATGAAAAATCTAACTGCTGCAAGACACGAGTCTGTATCTAACGGGTCTGCATTTTCAATGTGTATTGCACGAATGGCATGGCACGTAAGCACAACTCCATACCTCTTGACAATAGAGCGTCCTCTCTTGCCCTCAATTGGTCCAAAATAGTCTACTCCAACGCGGGTAAATGGGAGGTTATCTGCCTTCAGTCTATCAGTTGGCAAATCTGCCATTTTCTGATCGATCATTTGTCCTCTGTGACGTCTGCATTTAATGCATTTTCCAACTAGTCTCCTCACCTAGCATGTAGAAACTTTGCCGGAGATTCGCAAGAAAATAATTTCTACCACTGTGTCCAGAATTCTCATGAATTTGTCTCAAGATAAGTTCAGACACATGGCTACCTTTGGGCAGAATAACCGATTGTCTTGCTTCCATAGGCAGAGCTCCCGTGTCCAATCTACCCCCAACTCGCAATAAAACGCTGTCGATATGGGGATCCAGCTTGTAGAGGGGACTTGACCTCTTAATTCAAACACATTTCGTCATTTGCTTTTCATTGTTTTGAGCCTGCTTCTGCAACGTCGCAATCTCTGTTGCAAATGCCCTGCCTTGAACGTAAATTTGAGTTATGGCTGATTAGCCTGGCCACAGTTCCATCAGTCTCGTCTTTGTTCACAGTGTGATTAGTTCCACTTCTGTTCCCATCCAAGGAGACATCACAGGCATAGATTTTCTTCTTTAATTCTGGGTCATCATCATCTTCATGTGACACATTCTTGGTTTGCTCCTGCCACTATTTTTCTGGTGTGCAAAGATACGGTATCCCTTCCTTCTAATATTCCAATGCTAGAAATTGGTCCACTCATATTCTTCTGGGACACACGTTTGCAGGATTCAACGAAGATTCCAAGTAGTGCCATTGATGTTTGCAAGAGAACCATCCTGAATTAGGGTGACTCTACTGGCCACAAAGGTTTTCAACCTTTCTGTCTTACTCTTGAAATACCTCAGCACAGATGTGCTGTCTGTCCAAAAGTATGTTCCATCTATTGATATGTTTAGTTCTCATTTGATTATTTTATCAATCCTTAGTGCCACTGTAGCGGCTGTCAATTCCATCCGAAGAATAGAGATCTGCTTCAAGGGAGCTACTCTGGACTTGCTTAGCAGGAACGTGCACTTGACTTTACCTTCCTGGTTAACTATCTTCTGGCGATGAAATGTATGGTCTTCTTGCAAGAAGTAGGCAGCAGGACCCGGCCTATTCCCTGGTAGCCTTTTGTCGAGGCCCTGGCGCTGTTGAAATCCTTGGCGATATGGAGGCAAAATTTCTGGCGAGCGAAGCGAGCCAGCAAAACCGAGGCGCTTGCGCCGAGGGCCTCTTGACACCTGATCTGAATTTCTTTTGTATTTCATTGTTTTGACGAATATTCCGACCAAATTTTGGTCGGTGAAAATCATCCAATAAGCGCGAGCTACCATGACGTAATGTTAAATATTCATGACTCGACTGCACGCTAGCCCAAAATGGCGTTCAAGGTTTCTTCCACGACGAGTGATGACGATATTTGTAAGAGCTTAGAATATGCCGCTAGAATGTTGAAGATTGACAGTTTCAAAGATTTGCAAGTTGATGCAATCAAAATCTGCACTTAAAGGACAAGATGTTTTTGTGAATCTGCCTACTGGCTATGGAAAAAGTGTTATTTTTCACGCGCTACCGCTCTGTGCTGATTACCTCCGTGGCCTGTGGGCCAGGGATGGAGAGTGAGACTGCTAGCTGCTTTGAATTCTCGAGCTGTGCTAGGGCCTAGGCCAGGCGGATCCCCCGGGGCCTTGCCGGGCAGTGAAGTTGCTGGTAACTCCTTGGTTACATCAGAATTGATGGAGATGCATCTATTGTTGAACGGTGACTTTTATTGCCCATTCTTCATTATTTGTAAATATATGATGATCTCTTGAGAAATATGTACATTTGTCTTATTTCAAATTACCATGGTTTGTAAGCTAGAGATCGAATTCTTCATAATGTGCTTGTCTGTGAATGTATTTTGAGCAATAGATTTACGTAATCCCCCCCCCCAAAAAAAAAAAAAATAATAGACTAGTCCAGAACTGAAGTAAGAACTCCTTGAGATTTCATTGGCCAATTTGCTGGGCGATCGCCGCGGTTATCTAACTATTCACGTTTCATGCATAATTCAGTAGGAAATCGTGCCTCATGAATATATAATTCAGGTCGGGTGTCAAGAGGCCCTCGGCGCAAGCGCCTCGGTTTGCCGCCAAGGATTTCAACAGCGCCAAGGCCTCGACAAGAGGCTAATTCCCTGGCGGTTGCATGCTTCGTTGAGACGTTTCTTTTCAGCTGTGTCCCTTCGATATCAAAGAATTCCTCCTCTGTTTGCAAATCTTCCTGCCCGATAAAACAAACATGACTTTAAGTTAGTATAATGCATCAACTCTAACACTTTCCTGCATCAAATATTGAGATTGTGTTTATTTTTGAATCTTTGAACAAAAATATAATTTGACAACTTTGCCTGGACAGCACGTGCTCAGCGATTCTAGCAAAACTCACCATACATTTCTGTTTCCCCTTTTCTGAGATAAACATTAATGAAATTTTGGCAGGAAATATATTATCGCTACATTCTGCATTTCCCGCTCGCACGTTTCCACAAGGATTCCCCCATTTCTGCATGGCCTGGAGGTGAGGAAGGTACTCTCATAACCTCTGTCACTAGAACACATCTGCTAAATACTGGATCCGCCGCCATTTACGCCGTGCACAGGTGTCAGTCTGTTGGTTGATCGATCGGTGAAGTAGTGGGGTAGTGTTCAACGTCTGGGGCTGATATGATGTCAGCGCCTCCAAGTTATTAACATCATCTGACACCCTGGTGATTTGTCTGCCATTTATGATATCTTCCCCCTCGCCGACGAGAGTCTGTAAGCTGTCATCCGTAATGCTTTGCTGCTTAGTCAGGAAGAAGAGAAACTGTCTGATGGTCCTACTTTGCCTCTTTCAGATTACTCAATTGTGGGACCCTCCTGATGGGTTGAAGGTCCACATTATTTTCTTTTCCAACGAGACGTTATTGAGCTGGGCCTGTTCAAGCCTTCTATTTCCTTCTTCAATTCCTTCTGCGCTCCAACCAGATTTCAGATCCCATGTCTTTGATAATGCATCTTCGTAATATGAAACGTCTAACTGCTGCAATACACGAGTATGTATCTAACGAGTCTGCCTTTTCAATGTGTATTGCACGAATGGCAAGGCACGTAAGCACAACTCCATACCCCTTGACAATAGAGCGTCCTCTCTTGTCCTCAATTGGTCCAAAATAGTCTACTCCAACGCGGGTAAATGGGAAGTTGTCTGCCTTCAGTCTATCAGCTGGCAAATCTGCCATTTTCTGATCGATCATTTGTCCTCTATAACGTCTGCATTTTAATGCATTTTCCAACTTGTCTCCTCACGGCTGCTTTGGCACCTAGCATGTAGTAACTTTGCCGGAGATTCGCAAGAACATAATTTCTACCACTGTGTCCAGAATTCTTATGAATTTGTCTCAAGGTAAGTTCAGTCACATGGCTACCTTTGGGTAGAATAACTGGTTGTCTTGCTTCCATAGGCAGAGCTCCCTTGTCCAATGTAGATCGCTGTCGATATGTGGATCCAGCTTGTAGAGGGGACTTGACCTCTTAATTCCCACATATTTTGTCGTTTGCTTCTCATTTTTTGATCCTCCTTCTGCAGCGTTGCAATCTCTGTTGCAAATGCCTTGCCTTGAACGCAGACCAATATGGCATGTTCAGCCAGTTGCAGGTCTTGAACAGGTATAGATTTTTTTTTTAAATCTGGGTCACCCTCATCTTTATGTGACACATTCTTGGTTTGCTTCGGCCACTCTTCCTCTGGTGTGCAAGAAACTGTGGCCCTTCCCTCCAAATTTCCATTGCCGGAAATTGGTCCACTCTTATTCCTCTGGAACGCACATCTGCAGGATTCAGCGAAGATGAAGTAGTGCCAATGATTTGCAAGAGAACCATGCTGAAGTTGGGTGACTCTATTGGCCACAAAGGTTTTGAACCTTCCTGTCTCATTCTTCATATATCTCAGCACGGATGTGCTGTCTGTCCAGAAGTAGGTTGCATGCTTCGGCGAGACGTTTCTTTCTTTCCAGCTGTGTTCCTTCGATATCAAAGCATTTCTCGTCCGTTTGCAAATCTTCCTGCCTGATAAAACACACATAACTTTAATTTAGTATAATGCATCAAATATTGAGATTGTGTTTATTTTGTATTTTTGAACAAAAATATAATGTGACAACTTTGCCTGGATAGCACGTGCTCAATGATTCTAGCAAAACTCACCATACATTTCTGTTTCCCCTTTTCTGAGATAAACATTAATGTAATTTTTGCAGGAAAGATATTATCTCTACATAATATATGGATACCAATAATAAACATTCTGATTAAACCCACGCATGTTTACAGGTTTATCGATCTATATTTGAATACAATATAAGCTTTTCTTTCTACAATCATATCAACATTTTTTTGTTCATGTGCTCCGCTTCGATAGTGAAACATTGTTAAAATGACCAATTCTGTTCGGCAGGGGCGGATCAAAGATTTTGTAAAAGAGTGGGCACAATATTCAGAAAATTTCCTGAAGTGTTGTGTACCTAAAGTATGCCATTCGGGTTTTGAAAGGGGAAATGAGCCGTTTGCCCCCCCCCCCCCCAATCCGCCCACTGCTACATGTATTCGGAACGTTTCCGAAGCATAAATACGAAATATCACTTGTCTCTAATAAGCTAGTAGGTGATAGCGAATTAACTTTTACTGTGTAGTACTTCTCGGCAGAAAACAGTTTACGCATGGTTCAAATTGACAGAAGTATTGCTTTGCCTAATATCATGGGGGTGATTTGATAGGAGCAAAGGATTTTTGCAGGATGGAAGTATGCACTGACACATTCATCATCGGTCCATATTGAGCGAAATATGCCCACGACATCCCACGGAGGTGGTTTAGAAGGAACAAAACATCTTTGGAGATTGGAAGTGGGCAGTGCTGATTTAATACCCTTGTCGGTACCCTTGTTGAGAGAATCTACACATGGTTTTCATTTCTGAAATTCCTCACCCTCGGTATTTAACACCAAGGGTGTCATGTACTGGGGAGAAGACTCAGTATCCAAAGATGAGGTCGTTCAACTGATTGCAGGAAATCCAATAACTGCGTAGAAAAAAATTGGTGATCAAGAACTTCGACGAGAATTAAAAACGAAATGACAAAAAAATCTAGATTTCGGACAATAAGCTTCCTTCATTTTTATTTGTGCATAATTACATTTGTTTTCTTTGATATAGATCATATTTAATAAGTGTCCACAAAGAGAGTCACATTATGATTTACTGATGATTTTCTATTCACGCAAAATTGTAATGATTATCATCATGGCCATCGAATTTAAAATAGTTTTTTACTCCCAGTGACCAGCTGTATTTTGGCTTGAGGATCGGTTGATTTGTGGTTGAAGGACCGGATGATCAAGGTACAGAGTGGATAGGTTGCACCGAAATTACCGGCTCAAACTTTAGTCCCGACCTGTCCCTGATCATGATAATCCCAATATTTTGATCGACTCACTTGATTCGTTGCTTGCATGGCATCGACAATACTTTCTGATGAGTTTCCCATCAATGTTTTAGTTTTGCTCAGTGCTGGTGGTCTGTTGTCTGACATTACCTTGGTAGACTCAAGTTTTGAACGGTGAATCGCTTTCTCCAGTCTTTTCGACGGTACAACGTCTCGGTGGTTGTATAGTATTAGTGATGGTGGTCTATTGGCTGAGATTAACTTGGTAGATTCAAGTTTAGAGCGGTGATTCGCATTTTCCAGTTTTTTCGTCGGTACAACGTCTCGGTGGTCGTATAGTAGTGCACCAGTGTCTGACAATTTTATCCCAAAAATAGACAGAGAGGGAGATGAAGAAAGAGAAAACAGTTTAAGGCTAATACACCGGCATATTGCCATTTTCAATGTATACAGATAGCTAAAGTCCAATTGACTGGCATGTTGCCATTTTCATTGTATAAAGATAGCTTAAGTCCAACTGACTGGCATGTTGTTATTTTCAACGTTCACTGTGAGACTAAGCCCAATACACCGGCATGTTGCCACTTCCAATGTACACAGATAGTATTAAGTCTAATTGACCGGCATGTTGCCATTTTCAATGTATAAAGATAGTTTAAGTCTAATTGACCGGCATGTTGCCATTCAATGTTCAATGTGAGTTTAAGCCTAATACACCGGCATGTTGCCATTTTCAATGTTCACTGTGAGTTTAAGGTGAATTGGTAACTGAATTGTAAATATTCGAGTGGTGAAATTCTTATAGAAAAAAGAAATATTATATAATCATCAGTATGGATTCAGACATGGATATAGTACAAAATTGTCGCTTATAAACTTGATCAATCAAATTACTCAATCTATTGATGAAGGGAGCTTGACAGTAGGAGTATTTATCGATTTTGCTAAGGCCTTCGATACAATTAATCGCTCTATTTAAAAAAAAAACTGGGGCATTACGGAATTCGGGGAATAGTGTTAGAGTGGTTTAAGAATTACTTGACAAACAGACAACAATTTGTAACTTACGACTGTGTGAGATCTGAATATAAATCTATTTCATGCGGCGTCCCCCAGGGCTCGGTGTCAGGCCCGACATTATTTCTTGTCTAAATTAATGACCTACCAAATTCATCAAATTATTTCAATTTTCAATTATTTGCCGATGATTCGAATCTATTTCATACATTTAAGCATGATGAACGTAATATTGATTTATCAGAAGTTAACCGTAACCTGAAAGCTGTGACAGATTGGTGCAACTCAAACAAACTTATAATAAATACAACAAAATAATAATTATATGTTATTGAAAAATCGACGAAGACATTTCTAAATTTCAGGTCAATTGCTCATTGATGAAACCATTTTAGAGTCAGTTGAGTCAACATCGTTCCTTTGAATTCGCATAGACAAAAATTTGACCTGGAAGAAACGCATTGATAATGTATGTAATGTACTAAGTAAAAAGATTGGAATATTGTATAGATTAAGACATTTCGTGTCAAGAAAAATAATGCTCATGTTATATAATTCTTTTATTTTACCCCATATAACGTATGGATTAGAAGTTTGGGTGCTACATGTAAGAAAACTCTGATTCCTGTCCTAATGCTGAAACGAATGGCCAGAGTAATTGCTTTCAAAGGTTCGAGATATCACTCTGCTCCTTTATTTTTATGATCTTAAAGTGCTAGATATTTTCAAAGAATATCACTATGTTATTGGTATTTTTATGCATGATATAATGTATAACCGTCTGCCTTATATTTTATCTGATTATTGTTTTTAGTACTAGATCACCCTTATCATACAAGAAACATAGAGAAATCTAATTTGAATTTTTCAATCAGTAATACGAATCTGGGGAAACAATCGATTTCATATTCAGGACCCGTTATATGGAATAATTTGCC
This sequence comes from Heliocidaris erythrogramma, assembly GCA_025617745.1. Classification (NCBI taxonomy): domain Eukaryota; kingdom Metazoa; phylum Echinodermata; class Echinoidea; order Camarodonta; family Echinometridae; genus Heliocidaris; species Heliocidaris erythrogramma. Next base: position 30,137,721 of record CM046864.1, read on the forward strand.
AAAAGAATTAAGGAATATAACCGGTCGCAGACGTTTTAGACGGGCATTATAAGAATACTTAATAGGAGAATACCAACTTGATAATCAAGATTTGAATGTTCTTGAAGATCATTATCGTTAATTTAATTTATTTTAAGCTCACTTGATATTCGTTATTATTGTTATTATTGTTGTTGTATTGCTATTACTACTTTTATTGATTGTAAATAATGTATATGTGTTATTTTTAAAAAGAAGAAGATATATGAGATGTACATTTCAATTAAATTGCTAACTATTGATTTCTGTAATCAATTTTACGGGGCCAACCTCGATTAGCATATGCTATTTGTTGGCTCCATTTACCAAGACGTTATTGTGATTTTTACCAAGATGTATGTATCATTGTGATTTGGTAATAAACTCATTCATTCATTCAATCAGTTCTGCCTGACTATTAATTGATTGATTGATTCATTCATTGATTGATTTTATTTGCCAAGCATTCAGAACATAATAAATTTGTACATAGTAGAATAACAAATTAGCAAGCTTGAACAGGATAACCCACGAAAGATCGAAAGCTTATTTCCAGTGGGTTCCTCTTGTGTGAATAAAATAATCATTGAGTTAGAACATATTTATATATATTTACACGTTGAGGAATAAATAAGGAAAAGTAAATCATAAAAATAATAGTGATAAATATATACAAAGTTAGAATGAGAGGAAAAGAAAGAGAAAGAGGAAGAAGAAAAAAGAAGGAAAAAGAGGAGAAGACGAAGTTAGAAGAGGAGGAAGAAATGGAGAGAGAGAAACGAAGATGAGAATGGGAAAAAAACTACGTTAAATCTTTCATCATGTTAAAACTATAAATATATACAATAAACAGCATAATAACCTCCATGTTCTAAATTGTACTCTGATAATGAAAACTGGTCAACATCTCTGATAATGCTATGACATTGAACACTGAATTAAAGTCGTTTGCGAACACTCCCTTCAATGCATCGAAATTGCAGTTTAGGGATCGAATATTAACATGAGAAACAGAAAGTGATGATCGAAACAAGTTTTCTGACAACGTATTAAATTCATTGGGGGCAAAAGATACAGATCTTACAGTAAATGGGTCATTTTCAGTTTCCAAAGAATTATCATTATTCAGGTTGGCGCCTCCCTCTCATTCTTCTTTACAAAGATTTTGCCGTTGTGAGTCCACAGGAACCTTTAGCCAGCCTTCCTCCTCGCCGCATTCACCATCCCCAGTAGCTCCTTGGTTGATCCCACCAGATTCTCGTTGATGAAGATCTTGTTGTTACTACGGTGAAGCCCAATATCCTTGCAAGTAGTGCCCTTCATCTTCCTCCTTCCATCGTAGACGGCATTTCTGGCGCGGCGGTTGGTAAATCTCACGATGATGGGTCGTGGCCGTTGGTCAGGTTTTCGTGCACCAAGACGATGAGCGATATCAATATCCGCAGCCGTCAGAGTAGGGGCAACCGTTCTAGCGATTGCCAGTGCTATCTCCTCTGCCTTCTCCTCCTTCTCTTCTGGGACGCCAGCTAGCTCCAAGTTGACCCTCCTGTGATACTGGTCCAGATCAAGAACTTGCTTCGAGAGGTCGCCCATTCTCTGCTCGAGAGCTCTATTAGCCACCTTGAGCTCTTTGTTTTATTTTTCCAATCTCTCCGTGTTTGCCTTTATTTTCCTCGAATTTCTCATCAATGAATGAGATGGATTTGACAATGTCACCCTGGCCTTCTCGAACGAGTTGAACTGCAGCCTTGAGATCAGCAGACTTGTCAGAATGTCTGCTAGATAGCACTGATATTTCATCTTTCAGATGTGTGATGATTTCCATCGCATCACCTTCACGGGCCGACGTCTTTGGTTTCACTTTCGGTGGCATAGCTGATTGTTACGTCACAATGATATTTTCCACTGGGTACATATAAGCGTTGTTGGGCGTATCCACTGGTAGCGCGTGATTACAAAAACGCAATGAACGATGCGTTGTTTCAATTTTTTATTTTTTTTTCTAATTATATAATTGTGTTTTGATATAATTTTTATTATTACACATATAGGTTACTTTTCCGATAGAATAAAACCTTGTATTTTTCCGTTCTGTGAGATTTCTGTTGTTCAGTTTGATTGCATACAGTACAGTTAGCATATTAACTGTCTTGAGTGTATTACGTTACTCTTGTCAATGTTGTAAAAGGGTGGAATATTGTCACGATATTCAACGCTTGCGCTGATATACCATTGCAATTTTTGTCCGACGCATGCGCAGAAGCACGTTCGGTGGAGTCTTGCTTTCATCAATCGCTCGCACAAAAAAATTGCGACGAAGCGCTAAATGCCATAGGTTTACACGTAAATTTTCAGTGTTGTCTGCATAGTTCTCATACCTTTAGTTTTGTGTATGGCAGCGCAGCGCAGCCTCGATATTGCAAGCGGTAAATTCGAAACATTTGTAAACAAACATGGACGCTGGAATTTGCTGTTTTGGATCATTATATTGAAGGATCATTTTTACTCTGTATATTGGATGTTGGTGAGTACGTGAACCAATTTCATCGTTTTCTATTGTTCCAACTGGCCTGCTTTGCTGTGCTAGTTAGAGGTAGCACATATTTCCCATAGACCTGTACGGTCTGAGCTCTATCTGTATCCTGACTTGAGCTGTTGGGTACCATCTTCTCCAGGCCATTGTAAAGTTGTATGTTTCCTCGAATTTGTATGTATAATAATAATAATATTAGATTTCTTTCGTGGTATATCAGATATATAGCATTCATCTAGCATAAATATTGCACTCATCTTCGATTCGTGCAATATTCATGCTAGCTGAATGCAATATATCTGATATACCACTCAAGTGCATCCAATATTATATAAATATATAATGCTATGTAGGACCCCAAGGAAGAACAGCGGCATTTTGTAAATACTGCTGAATTGGGTCATCCTCCGTTTTTTTTTAAGCTCATGTATACGTTGTATTTTATGAAATGTATGTGGTTTTCTTAATACGGAAATAAATACAATCAAACAATACAAACAAACAATCCTTAAAAATGATCAAAATATAATGTAATTATTGTGAATACCACGAAAATATGACCTGAAGTACCTATGAAATATCCAGATTCAAGATCAGCATCAAAACCGCTTTCCGCTAGTATAAAAAATATTATCCATTACAGATTATATATGGTCCAGTTCGGCTAAAAATTCGGAGCTCCACCAACACACGTCTTTCCACCTGTCCTAGGGGGTAGTTGTCTGGGGGGTAGTTATCCGGGGGGTAGTTGTCCTAGAGGGTGGTTGTCCTAGGGGGTAGTTGTCTGGGTGGTAGTTATCCGGGGGGTGGTTGTCCAGGGGGTAGGTGTCCGGATACGTATAATTATACCAGTCAGACCTAACTTCGGAAAACTGAGCACAGGTATGTACTCCGAAAACGGCGTATGAATATAGATCCATCATCGTTCAGTGCGAGCCAGTGTGTACAAAAGGCATGGGAAAATCTTAAAAAGCCAACCTGCCAACGATATATATATATATATATTCTTAAAAAATAATGATGCGTGTCAATTACCTTCAAAATCCGTGAATGGTTCGCCATATGAAGTGACTTTCAAATGACAAACATTTGAAATAAATATATCCGCAGCATTATTTCTGAAAATTATATTACCAACAGCACGTCGACATTGCAGGATTTCCCCCACGCCTTTTGTACACACTGTCTCGCACTGAACGATGAGGGCTCTATGTTCATCTTGCTCTATACGCCGTTTTCGGAGTATAAACCTGTGCTCGGTTTTCCGAAGTTGGGTCTGACTGTATACAGCGCAGTATTGCGTCCTGGCGTCGAACTAACTTTCCGCCTAAAAACAGGTGCTACGTGTCGTTATCTTTCTCTCAAATTTGCTATAAAACGTCAGAACCACTGGCGTAGACAGGGGCACAGGGGCCACCCCCCCCCCCCATTCAGCCACAAAAAAAAGAAGAAAAAACAAAGCGAGAGCGAAAAAGCGGGGGAGAAAAAGTCCTGAAAAGGCTCTACAAGCCGTTATTTTTCTCTCAAAATTTGCTTAAACGTCAAAGTTTTCGAGCTTCGCGCAGGAAGGGGGAAATAACTTTCCTCTCCCTGCACTCAACCCTATTACATACAATGAAATGTTTCGTCCAAGTAATTGAAAAGTAGTACTGGCGTCCACCTGAAAAAAAAAAATTGTTTGCTACTAGCCGTTTATTTTTCTCTTAAAATAAATTTGCTTAAACGTCAGAGCTTTCGCACGTCGCGTGATAAGGGAATAACTCCCCTCCCTCCCTGCACCCACCCCTGTTACATACAGTGCAGTATTGCGTCCAAAATAACTGAAAAGCAGGCAGGGCGTCGAACTATTAAACATTCCGCCTAATAAAAAGTGCTGAAACGTCAGAGCTTTCGCGCTTCGCGCGGAAAGGAAGAAACTCCCCCTCCCTACACCATACCTAGCTGTTACGTACTGTGAAATGTTGAGTCCCAATAACTGAAAAGCGGTCCGGGCGTCGAGCTATAACTTTCCGTTTAAAAAATTGTTTGTTACGACCCGTAATCTTTCTCTCAAATTTGCTAAAACGTCAGAGCTTTCGCGCTTCGCGCGGGAAGGGGGAAAATCCCCACCCCCATTAACCCCCGTTACATACAGTGCAGTATTGTGTCAAAATAATTGAAAAGGAGCCAGGGCGTTGAACTCACATTCCGCCCAAAAAAAAGTGTTCTAAAACGTCAGAGCTTTCGTTACATACAGTCCGAACGTCGAAATTACTTTCCGCCTTAACAGGGGTGCTACACCTCAAAGGGTGATCGTAGACATTGGTAGAGCTGCAATGACTTCACGCCTTTATCTTTCTCTCAATTTTTCTATAAAACGTCAGAGTTTTCGCGCTTCGCGCGGGAAGGGGAAACTCCCCCCTCCCTGCACCCATCCCCAGCTTTGCGTGCTCATTACCAATTTCACACACTTCGCGTGCTCACAACCGCCCCCTAAAATGAAATCCTGGCTTTACGGTTGGATCCTTGACGTCTGCCCCGCCCCCCCCCACCCCATTGAAAAATCCTGGCTACGCCTGTGGTCAGAGCTTTTGAGCTTTCGAGCTTTCCCCCTCCCTGCATGCCCCCTGTTACATGCAATGCATTATTGCGTCCAAATAACTGAACAGCAGTCCGGAAGTCGAACTAACTTTCCGCTTAAAAAAAAGATTCTACAAGTCATTATCTTTCTCTAAAATTTGCTATAAAAAATCAGAGCTTTCGCGCTTCGCTCGGGAGGAAATTCTCCCCTACACCACCCCCTAAAACCGTCCTTAAATGAAATCCTGGCTACGCGGTTGGATCCGTTACGTCTGCCCCCCCCCCAATTGAAAATCCTGGCTACGCCACTGATTGTCCATGAAACATAACCGATGGTGGTCTCCCCGATATTAAATATGTGACATTATTGTTATGACATTAGGTTTCGGAAAATGTGCATATTATGCATATATAATTTTAAAGAAATATATTATTCTCTCTACGATTAGGTGTAGCCACTGGAGTGGGGGGGGGGGGGGGGGGTTTAAATAAATGACGAAGGGGAAGGTTGTGAAATGATAGGACCCCTCACGCACCCTCTCCTTCTAATTGGTCTTATTACTTCACATTCTTTCTATCAAAGTATACTTACTTCAATACCAATAGACCTGCAATAAAATCTCTGTCACAACCGAATACCATCCAATTTTCTCCTTTCTAATTGTAAATTCATGGTTTTGCAAGCCTATGCAAGGGGCAAATAACTTTTATATACATTTTTTTTTCTTACTATCGGGGGGGGGGGGGTAGTTGGGCGAAATTGTGGGGGTCTGCAGCCCCCGGGCCCCGCTTCCGCAGCCCGTGAACCAAACATTTACTCTGTTCTTGTTGGAGGTTCAGGTGGTGGTGGTGGTGGTGGTGATGGGTATAGGGGGGGGGGGGGGGGGGGGGGGGGGGGATGTGATGAGGCCTATAGTGCAATAAAATAAAAGTGACACTAATTCCGTGAGAAATTTGTGTTTTTACTTTTGGTTGCGGGACATGTAGGTTCCCACACGAATGATAAATAATAAAGTAGACTTGACCGACTTTAAATAGCCGAACCAAATTTTTAAAAAATAAAATGAAGGGAACGAAACAAACGAGGAGTTGAGCACTGGGTAAAATGGGATAAACTGGAGGGGTTGGAAGCTCATATTTACTCCAACATTTTTCGGTTGCTGTTGTATTATAGAGCCATTGTGCACTTCTGCATCCTTGACATACAAGTTAGATACAAATATATCATGTTGAGGGAAAAATCTTACTTTTCGTTTGTTAAAAAGTCTTTGTTGATAGGAAATCCGCCTTTGGGTTAATGATGTAAAATAAACTACATAATAATTGATATCTTCAACAAAAACAAAAACAAAAGAAATAAAAGCAAACAGACAACATTCTCTCCCCCCCCCTCCAAAAAAAAAGAGAGAGAAAGAAGAAAGAAGAAGACAAAAGAGAAGAAAGGGTTTTCGTCTATTCACGCTTTCGTCTATTCATGAGGCTTATGAATAGCAAAAGAGGAGGTGACTCATAACATGCAAATGCACCTATTCAATTATATTGAGGGCTTGTTTGATGAAAGAAAAAGATGAGAACGGGCTGCCTATTGTATTCTTTGATTCTGTGTGCGCTGCAACGTTACGTTATGCTAGTCAAACACTTAAAGAGTATTGTTATAGTTGACCTCGCTATTGGTATGCTGATCAGTCTTTGTGTGTGTTTTGGCAAAAATGTGATTTCGTATTCATGTAGTTCGATTCCAACGCTTGTGATAAAGGAATACATTCTTTTTTTATGAAAAGTGTAAAGGTACGTCAGTCAAACACAAAGCCCATTCAGATCCTAACCATTATCTGCGAACACCCACAGATATGATTCTGCGATACACGATATGGGGAAAATATGATTTTATTAAAAGACCGTGTGCTTAATATTTCAGACGAAATGATGGATAGGCTCCAGTGTATCAGGTTTAAAGAAAGACAATGAGACAAGTTTGACTGGAAATGATAGCACTGGACTTGTAAAAGCATTAACGTTAATAGCGCTATATAATGACAAATATTCTAGAATTGTATGATTTTTTTATTGCAATGAGTTGCTGAGATTGGAAGTCTAATGATTTCGCCAACGGTTTTCATCGATCCAGGAAAGAAAGTATTTATAGCATTTTACACCAATGTCGTCTGCCCCCTCCCCCTATTGAAAAATCCTTGCTACGCCTGTGCATTTTTTTAATAGTATTGCTCTGAAGAAACAACACCCCCAAGGAAATAATTATGTTAAAATTCAATTTAAAAAGCACAGATGCCATAGTTACATTTGAGGTGATTTTTGTTTGTATGCTATTGTATTTAGATTCTCAGTGGTGTTATTTATTCGTTTGAGCAAGCAATGAAGCAAGTCCTTGAAATAAGTTGGACCAGCACACCCAAGCGGCCTGACACTATGAACAAATTACGTTTCCGCCTGTTCTTAGGGCATCTGAATAGCAAAAGAAGATGTGAACCATCAATTGAAAATTTACCTATTCAATTATATTGAGGGCTGTGTTGGTAGGAAGATGAAAATAAAGAAGAAAAAATGAGAACGGGCTGCACATTGTATTTTGTGTACGCTGCAAACATTAAGCTATGCTGGTCAAACACAAAATATCATTATAGTTAACCTTGCTCCTAGTGTGTTGATGGTAATCAGTGTTTGTGTGTGTTTTGACAAAATCATAAGTTTGTATTCTTATGTATTTTGATGCCAACGTTCTGAATAAAGAGGTACCTTGGGCACGTTTCAAAATGAAATAACGTGTTTTACTGAATAGCGTTAAGGTACGTCAGTCAAACACAAAGCCTATGCAGATCCTTACCATTATCTGCTAATAACCACAAAAATAACACTGCGATACATGATGTGGGAAAATGTGATATTCAAAGACCATTGTGTTAACTCATTTATTCCAGGCTATTTCAAACGAAGTGGTTAGGCTCCCATGCATTAGGTTTAAAGAGAATAAATGAAATAAGATGTTTTGATAATGACAACTCTGGACCTGCATCAATAAACGTAATTCGCACTGCATTGTCGAATATTCGAGAATATGATGGGGTTGTGGGGGTAAATTCCAAATATCAAACTTAATTACTCACCTGTTACCCTTCTTCATATTATAGGTTTTTGCGGTCAATTTCGGACTTTTTTCATTCAATTTGATATCAGATTAGCAAAAAAAAAATGCCCCGTAAAATTCATCGTTCAACTTGGTATTTCGGTCATTCAAATTCGCACTTAGATCAAATAATTTAAAGACCTCATCCTGACCGAATTTTGAAATATACCTTTTATTCATCCACGGGGAACTATATATTTTCTGAACAAATTGAAACCAACTTCATGAGATTCCGTTTCCTGTGGAATGAGTAACAGCGTCCCGAATGTTGAGCCCCGGTGGTTTGGGCCCCGTCTCTGAGCAACGCTACTTTGCGGGGGGTGAAAATTTGATGACGACATATCGTGTAGACGCACTCGGAGCTGTATACATGACATGTCGTCACACGTCTAGCGACCCCCTGCAGTGTTACGCCATAGGGAGGGGGCGGACCAAAAAAATTATCTTTTTTATTTTTTATGGATAAACGGAGACGAAAATTTATGAATAACCAGGGTAATTATATTCTTTGTTTACTAAACTTTACGTCAATATATGGTTGTTTTGGGTCAGGCTGAGGTCTTTAACACTTTTCTCATTCAAAATAAAAATTCGGTTGGGAGCATTCAAATTCGCCACCATGCCGGAAAGCGTCTCTGCCAGCATTCAAATTCGCACGTGGGCATTCGAATAATAATAATAATCCCATTCAATTTAGCATGTTTAAGGTATTTGGACTTTTAATTAATTTACTTTGAAATAAATTGTTTTGTAATGCGCGGTTAGGCTTCCTTTTCATTACTCAGTTCCATTCCATAATAGCTTGTATATTCAAGTAATACAAGTCTACATCACTCCAATTATTGTGTAAACTTGTTAGACCATAAATTAGAGAAAAGTAAGTCAATAATGTTATAGGTTTTTGCGGTCATTTTCGCAAGTTCGCCATTCAATTTAATAAAGAAATCATTCAAATTCGAAAAATAAATCCGCACCATGAAGTTAGTCGTTCAAATTCGCACTTCGGTGAAGTAATTTAGCATTAACATCTTTCAATTTAAAATGCCCGTCGAGGGCATTCAAATTCGCAACCTCGCCGGGAAGCATTTTTATTTTTTCCTGTACCTTTGGGGCTATTCAATATGAATATTAATGACTTGGGTCTTAGAGATGAGAGTACGCATGCGCATGACGAGTAATACGGTTTATTCCGTCAAGACTAGTCAGCATGAATATTCATGAAAACGAACTGTAGGGATAATTATGATAAAACGAGCAAGGCCGTTGAACAGCTGTTCTGTGTGGCGCAGTCGGATAATCTGGTGCGCTGTTGATGAAATGACCGCAAGTTCGAATCTCGGCAGAGGAATATATTACGAAATTTTCTTTTGCTGATTTAAAAATAAGGTGAAACTGAGTAAGAAAATACAAGTCCGATACTTGTAGTCTCTTTCATGAATATTCAGATTGGATAGCCCCGAAGGTACAGGAAAAAAAAAATTCGCCGCCGGGAAGCGCCTTTTCGATCATTCAAATTCGTACGTGGGCATTCGAATTCGTAATGCGTTCATTCAAATTCGCATGTGCATATCACGCATGTGCATTCTAACTTATGTTTTAGAAATTAAATGTTTAAAATAACGTCTTTTGTGATGCACATTAACTGCTGTTACAGGTAGTATGAAGCAAGTCTTCTTCTTCAAGTCTATAGAGTTCAAGTATATAGAAGTCTTCCATTGCAACATAGGTAATCGTTCAGTGCACTTTTGTTTCACATCTCTATCTACCTTTGTCGCATAATCATGGAGCCGCGCGTCAGATATAGGCGAATTTCAAACGAAGATAGGGAGAGACTTATCGACGCATTTGAGGGACATCAGGCAGATTACCTGCAACTTGCGGACACCCTGGGTATCAACAGGAGCACTGCAAGATCCACAGTAGCTACCTACCTAAGGGCAGGTAGACGTCACAAATTGCGAAGAGGGGGAACAAACAACGTGAAGGTTAACGTGGACATACGAGCCCGTCTTCAGCAAATAATTGGTGCCAATCCCTTAGCAACTCTTTTGCAAATGAAGCACGACTTAGAAGCCTCCCTGCCCCAGAAGCCCGCCGTTTCCGTGACATCTATCTCCAGGGCACATGATGGGATGCTGATAACCCTCAAACTGGCCGAAGACGTTCCTGATGCCAGAAATGCCCCTATAACTATGGAAAAGCGCCAAGAGTACGTACAGTGGTTCATGGCCCAAGGGGGCGTCAGTCATTGTGTATACATCGATGAGTGCGGCTATAACATTTGGACCAGGAGGTCTTTTGGGAGAGCTGCCAGGGGTACCCCTGTTCGTGAACCGTCAGCGTGGAAAAAACTGCAACATCACATTTGCAGTATCTGGAGAGGTGGTCCTCGTCCACCACACCGTGTCCAGTGAGACGACAGCGAGACGACGGCGAGGGAATCGTTCGAGGATGCGCCAACATGTTCCCGGCAGACGAGGCCATTTTTCTTGATTTACGACAATGCCCGGCCACACGTTCGTGCCCAGCTCCCAGCTGACGTTGACCCCCGGATCAGCTTGAAACTCCTGCCCCCGTACTCGCCGTTTCTCAACTGCACCGAGATGGCACACTCCGCCTTTAAGGCGGCCGTCAAACGAGACTTGGCTCGTGCTGAGTGGCAGCAGCGGGTAGGGGACAGGGCAGCTGCATAAGAAGCGGGCGTGACGATGCAGGAATGGCGAACACGTCTTGTGCAGCAAGTGGCAAGGCGGAACATCGACGCCATCACCCAAGACAAGTGTATGCGCTGGTACAGACACACCCAGACTTACATCCCCAGATGTCTTGACCACCAGGAAATAGATGGCTGAACCCTTATGATCCGGACTCAAATGCAAATGTCAAACATAATAACCCTTACCCAATGAAAACAAATGTGAAATCAAAGAAATGCATTGCCTAACATGTAAAGCAAATGTAAAGCACATTATGAAAAAACAAAATGTATATCTACATAATTATATTCTTTGAGTATTCGTGTAATAAATTCACAAGCAAATGTTAAAATTACTAAATTATCATAACATGATGACCATTAGATGAAATTCAGTTGCTAATTTGAACGCTTAACGTGTTAAATGGAATTACAAATTACAAATTTCGGCGATTTCGATTTTTTAGCTCGACAGGTGAAAAAAAGAGTGGGTTTTTAAAATGCCACAAAAACATATTTCTAAGTCGAATTACGACTCACGAACTTGAGACATGATAGAATGATAATGAAACTACCCATTTCTATCAAAAACAGAAAATCGACTGATCCAAGCAAATTTACTATTTTGGGCTGTTTGCTACGTTGTGGTCCGTGCGACTTATTGTAGGTTTTGAGGCGGCGGGTCACATATTATACTCGATGAACCCGGACGCAACCCAGACGCTGTAATTTCAGAACAATCGCAAAGCTTGGACGAACTCCTTTTGTCTGCACAGAAGGGTTCGTGCGATTGAATGTAGGCGGCTTCCAGAAAGCGTAAATGCGCTGAGCTTCTGGCCCGGGACATAATTGAGAATTGATCGTCGGCATAGCTTTGTGCCAAGCTGCACTGTTCAGCAAGTGGAGACCAATCGCTGAATCGCATTTGGCTATCTTTGGTCTGTTAGCGTGCACTTCAGATTTGCAGGCACGGACGGGCTGCGTGCGCTGATTGGTTGTACGGTTCCGAATAGTGGAGGGGACGTGTTGGTTAATGCGATCAGCCAACCGCTGAGAAGTACGGCCCACGTACCTGGCATCGCACCGGCACTGAAATTGGTAAACTCAAGTGGGGGTGGGTAGTACATCCTTGCTAGTTGACGGTAGCATCCTGTGTGTAGAAAACACAATGCGTGTCGAAACCGCGTAATAGCAGCGTGACACTGCGTGTTTGATCTGACTGGCGTATTTGTCAGATACCTTACCCCTCCAGGGAAGTTGAGATACACGGGGCATTTGGCAGGTCCAAATCTGGTATAACATGCTCAGGGTAACCATTGTCAAGGAGAATAGTTTTGATTTTCGCGATTTCGGAAGCTAATTTGCACTCAGAGCAAATCCTAAGGGCGCGGCACACTAAGTTTCTAATGAGCCCAGTCTTGTATGAAGTTGCACTGTACGAGTCCCATCTCATGTATTGCCCCGTGAATGTGGGCTTGCGGTAGACGGAGGTGATAAATTTCCCATCACTTCTCACGTATTCACGTTTCAATGGGCAATCGCGCATTCGGTGGGTTTGACGCTGTCGCTCCATAGACAAAAGAGGGCTCACTTCCGCGGGGCTTTTAAAATTCTACCGTTATCAATTTTCAGCTCGATGGCATGACTCATCAAACGTCATCACCCAACGAATACGTCATGTAGGAAATCCCAGAGTGGTTTCCAAACTCTTCTTTAAATAAAAATCAGATACCACCCATATCTCCTATCAGTACAAGAAATAATAACAGTCATATCAACGAAACAAAATATCGGCATGCATTTAATTTGACCGTCAACACTTCCGGGTTTGTGTGAGTGATGCTACAGGCAATCACGATCGTGATTTTTGCATCAAAAAAGTTCCCCTAGATTTACCATTTCTCTGTATTCTGCGGAATTTTTTTATGGTTCGAGGTAAATGTTAGTTATGAATACTTTTCTGACAAATACATAGCACATCTGACCATCTTAGAGTTTTTTTTTGAAAAGATTTTACGCCTTTCAAAATGACCTTCTGGGGCCCAGCTTCATCGAGTGCGCCTTTATTTTGTATAGTTTTACGCGTTATCACAGGCCCCATATATTGTATTTCGTGTGTGGTTGATTGGGCTGTGCTACTTTCCTTGTGACTGAGTGTCATTTCCAATGCAATGGGGTCAGTTTAATAAGTCAGACGGGAATACATTAGGTCAGTCCATTTTAATTGAGACAGAAATAAGGCTGTAATTTATCAAATCAAAATCAAAGTCCAAAAAAAGACATGAAAGATATTTAATTTAGACTCACAACCGTACAGTCAGTAGATCTATTCTAATCTAAGTAACAAAGTGAAACTGCCATGACTGACTGAAAGTCCACAAAATCGGTCAGAATTAGATCACCAAATTTGTGCACTTGAGAAGAGTACAAGTTACAACCTATGTCATTCGTCTTGTTGGCCTCTGTAGGATTATGTTATCCTTTTAATTATACCCTTACCCTAACCATTTTGTGGACGTCGGCATGTTGGGGGAGGGGGTACAATACAAAACTTCAGTCAAAATAAAAAGGCCATTTTACTTTTAGTACTATTTTTTCCAACATATTTGTAGCTTTCCTTTGGGATGGTTTTTACGACTCCATGCTCTGGCAAACAGTTGATGTTAAAATTTTTTTTTGGACATTTCTTTGAATACATGTACATGTACCCAGTCAGGGGCGGACCCAGGATGGGGGGGGGGGGGGGCACACAAATGCAGGTTTGTCAACTTTTTGAAAAGGTAGACCCGTATTTTTTTTGTCTTGCCAGCTTCTCGAAAAGTCGCTCATTAGGAGGGGAGGGGGGGGGGGGGGTCGACAAAAAGGGCGGATCCTTTATTGTCAAAATGCGAACTTTTCTTCCCCCTGAAACCACCACTGTACTGAGTTACATATATTCTCAAAACATTGCTCTGAATATTTAGATTTCACTTTTTGAAAATAAGTGGCCCCAAAATATGTGTGTATATGTAAACTGTGTATCAGTAGAATTTACACTATGCATTGCAGCTGAAATTCCAGAGCATCTTTTTTAATCAAGAGTTTGGACTCGTTAATGATATGGGATAGCAAAAGTTTGGCAGAAATGACAGGTGCGATGCACAATGACAAAAGTCTCCTGAGCATGTGATATATGTTGCAAGAAATAACTGTCTAGTATGGATAATTGTTTATTAGAACCGACATCTCTCAACCTTCCCCAGGCAGTCAGTGGAACAAATCTGTCGATAAAAGAAACTATTCAAAGCTCTCGGTCTAACATGTTGGAGCACCTTCCAGACAGAGAAAGCTAGATGGAACGGGATCAGCGAGACTTAATATTTTGGCCCTCTTGTCTCCAACACAGCCACTCTGGTTTCTCATCATTAAGACATTATTACCCCCCCCCCCCCCAGTGGTACATGTATCAATTAAAAAAAAAATTGTATATGCACAAGTGTAAATTTTTGATAAAATTGTTAATTTTCAGGTACATGTACATGACTGTATTAATGAACACTACTTGAAAAAGGAAAAAGAGCAACCTAGTAGTGTCTATATCTCTTTTTGAAAGGGAGAGAAAAACACCATAAGGTGGGGTCATATCTTTCTGAAAGAAACCAGGGACTCAAATAGCTTAAGCCTGATTCCGTGAAAATAGGGTACTTTCTGTGAATATACATTCAACAAGCAAAAAATCAGGTATCTGTCATAGAGCCTAATTTAACGTAGCTTACACACAAAGTGGTCATTGCTTAGTCGAAAATTTTCTTGGAAGTCTGCAAAATAGTGGCATTCACTCATTTTCAAACCTGCGAATGATAATGTGCTACACCTTTTAATTGACACCACTTGGCCATATCCCCCCCCCCCAAAAAAAAAAAAGGTGCAAAGAACTTTAAAAACAAAAATGAAAAATAAAGACAGTGATCAAGGAATTCCGAAGTCATCCTCAAAATTATAAATATACAATATTAAACCATGCATAACTTTTCCACTGATACCGTCCATAAAATACATTCACTTGAACAAAAACAATTATTGCATCCATATGTTTCAGATAAGTTTCAACTGAGAAATAGTTTATTACACATATTCACCAATTTACACTGCTTTGTACATACATGTATCATGTACTTTAATTTTTTTTCTTCGAACATCACTTCTGTGCTTGTGGTACACGACATGTACAAGCGCGAACTCCTTCTGGTGACAAACCACCTCCTCCCCTTTATCTGTTAGCAATGATAATTATTTTTGTCCTGGTATTTATTAATCAGATGTAATAATATACATGTATCATCAAAACAATCAGGAATAAAGTCTTGTGCAAGTTAAGATCATACATGTATAATTGTTAAACACCAAAATTTGCTGCTTGAAGTGGCCTTCTGAAAATGGCATCATTGAGGCAGTTATCTTAGAATAATTCATCCTAATCTTGCATGTTCTATCTATCCAAATCTCACATCCTCTTGCATCGTGGGTATTAGAATAAAAATATAAAAGCAAGGATTATTCACTTGCATTGCATAGCAAATGTAAAAAAGAATGGTCATATTCTCTATAACTTTTTACACTCAACAAATCTCGCAAAAAAATCCTGTCATTCCTACGGTAGAGAGTAAGGACATACATGAATTATGCTTAAGGAACTGGACCCCCCCCCCCCCCCCGTTACAAAATTCTAGGGCTACCCCTAGGTATTAATATTTTGATGAATATAAGTCCATTATGGCTCATTTTTAGGGCAGTAACTTATGATTTATGAGTTCTTTGTTGTTTCCAAATCCACATGTTTTATATGATACTACTGTGTGTGTACATCTCATTTTCTTTACTACATGAACAATGTATTTCAAACACCACATGGGTTTCTCTATGGTAAGAAATTAAGAATGTCAATAAAGGTAATGTCTGCGCTATCAAAAATATCCTTTCAAGCTAACAGGATAATTCGGATAAACGATGAAGGAGAATGCGAATTAACACATACTTGCTTTCTTGTTGAACCAGGATCACAGAATAATGCCTTTTTGGTCATCTCCTAGTCCTAGTGATAAAGCAAGCCAAAGATATCTGCTGCCATTTGTTTTAAGTTCAACCAAGAGGAAGCTTTGGAGAGTTCTGCAGAATGGGCTGCCTCCTGCAAAATATGACAGAAAGAAAAAAAAAAGCAAATTAAAATCTCAACTGAGTGAGCACCCCAGCCCCTGTCTATCATGAAAGAATATCTATCCTGAATATTCACTAGATCATACTTTAAAATCATTATTCATTAAGACTGGGTCATTTCTCAAGTTATATACCTGAGTGTAACCTGACTAAAATAATTATTAATCACCCAACACAAATCATCTATTTTCTATTATTTCACTTTCCTGTTTTCTATTTTACTTGGTCTCAAAAAATAATCTACAATACCAAAGGAAAAATAAACTACTCACCAAATTTACAGGCTGAAGTTCTCCTGGCCTTGTGGTCATCTGAAGATCTTGATATTTTCTTGATGGCCCCATCTGTCCTCCATTATGCCAGATGTCTTGTAAAAATATAATAGTTTTCATGGTTTAGCCCGATGTTTTCTAAATCATAGACCTGTAGAGAAAGATAAGATAAGAAATACTGTGATGTTATTAACTGAAGACTGCCTTTAAATATGGAAAATGATAAGGAAATTTCACAAATTTTGTACACAAGGAGACATTTTTTGTGTACTTAAGGTATGCCAGTTGGGTCTTGAAAGAATCAAGGATATTGTAAAAAAAAAAAGGGGGGGGCACAAAAATGCAGGGCTGTCCATCAATCAGATATGATTATTTACGCCTGGGACCGACCTTTAACGTCACCATCCGAAAGACTCGATCTCGAACTCAGTCTCGAACATTTGTACACAAGGAGGCATTTTTTTGTGTACTTAGGGTATGCCAGTTGGGTCTTGAAAGGGGGGGGGGGCATATTGATTCGCGCCCCCCTGGATCTGCCCCTGACTATTATCATTAATCAGGGGTGGATCAAGGATTTTGTAAAAAGGGGGGGGGGGGGACACAAAATTGCAGGGCTGTCTATTTTGGAGGGAGATCCTCCAAAAAATCACTCGGTTGGGGGGGGGGGGGGGGTGTTATCAGATTTTATGGGGTCCAGCAGGTTTCCTCCCATAATTCTCTGACAAGCAAAGAAACAAACAAGGTTATCAGTTTCTTAAACATAGTAAAAGGGGGCACTTTGGACGAATGGTGCCTTTCCAGTCAATGAGATGCTCCCAACGCACCCTTTCAGCAAAACCTGGGAGGAGGGGGCTTTGGACCAATTAATGGTGGCGTTCAAGTCAAAGTGACGCGACGCTACCCACCCTTTCGGAACAAGCCCCTCTCCCCCCCCCCCCCCCCCACCCCATCACCCCTGATACTGTGATAGACTCAATTTCTAGTCTAGAAATGAAAAGCAAAATAACAATGGCTTAATAATTACCTCCCTACAATCCACTGTACTCTCAAGAAAGTAAAAGGATCCAACAAGCAACATTACAGAAATCATTTTTTTAAATTGCTAAGTCTAGAGAGTTTACTTAGTTTAATTTTAAGTCATGACCACCCCCCCCCCCCCCCCCCCACCGACGACTGTATTAAAGGTAAGGCTAAAATAAATCACACAAGTATGTCATGAGGATCATTACATAAAATCTAAATATGCCTAGATCTATTCTATAAGACTATAGAGAGCACAAATCGTTTGCATGAGACACAACGTCGAGTCAAAACGACCAAAGCAGCTCCCAAGCGAGCCTTGCGTAACATGGTGGGACTGGATTGCGAGGCCGACAACCACGGCGGAGGAGCGTACGTCGCACCGCTGGAAATAGAATTCAGCGGCTCCCATAATCGAACTTAATTCGACATCTCCAAAATAATATCAGAATAAAAAACTGAACACGATTGCATCAAAATCACATAACTTCAGACTATCATAATATACAAAATCTAACTTGTGTTGATTAATATACGTGATATGACATCAAAATCTTCAATGGGTCGTTGTTTTACCGTAAAAAAAATGAAAAATTACCTTTGAATTCCCCATGGTCGAGAGCTCGTCCGGTTTCAGGAAAAACTCTAAGATGAAATCCTTTGTTATGTTAATGATGTCTATATCCTCGTTCATATATCTGAAAAATATTATTTACACAAAAAATTCACCAAAAAAAATACATAATCTTTCCCAAAACCATATATTTTAATAAAAAATTTAGCGATTTTGTGAAGAAATCATACCTTGGGAATATTCGATATTATGACATTTTCTTACCCGAAGAATTTAATAAAACTACTTGTAAGTTCAACATATGAATATTCATAGTAGGGGACGGCAAATGCATAATTTCTATTCTTTTTTGTGATTGGTCATAAATTGAATTGAGGTTAAATTTTTTTTGCTTAATTAATTAATTAGCTATTGTTTACAAACGTTAAATACCTACGTCACAAAGAAAATGTCTGCGCGCGTACCGTGGGCGCATACGATCATACGTGAATTCTCTCCACGAGAACGTCGAGAAATGGGAGCGTATTGGACAGTTCAATTTCACATGTGAATTTTAGCGCGGGATGGAGCCGGTTCAGTTGTGTATTAAATATAAAAACATTCTCAAAGACTGTGCAGACATTTTTTTTCTTTCTTTCTATGTTGTAATGGTTAGTTATAGTGTTTTTTTCACATACAACAGCTTTTTGTTGGTCCGTTTCCATGCAACGGCCTTTTTTGACACGCCCAGGACTTTAAATGGCTCAGATTGTGATTGCAATCTATCAGGCAGCATGATATACACATCCTGGGATACTTACGATATATATTTTTTTATTTTCTTTCTATTTTGTAATCGTTAGTTATATTTTTTTTTAACATATAACAGCTTTTTGTTGGACCGTTTCCATGGCAACGGCCTTTTTTGACACGCCCATGACTGTAAATGGCTCAGATTGTGATTGAAATCTAGCAGGCAGCTTGGTATACACATCCTGGGATACTTACCATTTATTTTATAGCTATTGATTTACAAAGATGTACATGAAATAGGCAGATTATGATAGCTGAGGGTCCTAGCTAATAGAAAAAAACGGTACACTATCGCTTGGTCTAACACCACTTGGTCTAATCATCAGTTCGTCGAACTCCACGTGGTCTAACTTCATTTTGTCTACAACCAGTTTGTCTACTTACCATTTCGTCTAATTTCCATTTGGCCTAATAACCAATTCGTCTAATAC
Organism: Heliocidaris erythrogramma; assembly: GCA_025617745.1. Classification (NCBI taxonomy): domain Eukaryota; kingdom Metazoa; phylum Echinodermata; class Echinoidea; order Camarodonta; family Echinometridae; genus Heliocidaris; species Heliocidaris erythrogramma. The sequence goes on from CM046864.1 coordinate 30,156,950, forward strand.
ACAGTTTGGCTAACCCCATTTAGTCTAAAACCCATTTGGGCTAATTTTCACTTCGGCTAATTTTCACTTCGTCTATTTCCAAATAGTCTAACAGTCATTTTGTCTACAAGCCACATGGTCTCTTATCCATTTGGGCTACACCTACTTTGGCTAATACCATATGGTCTACCTATCATTTGGTCCAATTCCATTTAGTCTAATAACCAGTTGGGCTACTTATCATTTAGTCTAACTGTCATATGGTCTAATGACCATTTGGTCTAATATCCAATTTGTCTAAAAACCAGTTAGGCTACTTATCATTTGGTCTAATTTTCATATAGTCTAATGACCATTTGGTCTAATTACTATTTATTCTTCTGGCCATTTAGTAGCAAATTGAGAAAGGAAAGGGAAATGAAACTTTAAAAAATGAAACTTCAAAGAAGTCATCTATACGTAACTGTGCATTAAAACAGTTATTCACCTTGCTGCTGCTTATATCAAGTCAATCCCTACATTTTATATACATGTATTAATTATTTAATTTATTAAACTCAATTATTTAGTATTATTTTTTAGTAATTAAAAAATCCTATATGTCTTCTCTTCCTTTCATGACTTAAGTAGAAGAACCTGATTTTGTATATTGCACTTCAAATAATGTTTGTTGGGTTGATAATCTGTTATTCATGGTTCTTATTTGGTATCCGATGTACAAAATTGTTTGTGCAAGTAGTCATTAAAAGCTAGGAGCGGTGCCAGGGTATTTTTGGAAAAGGGGGAACTTAATTAAAAAGGGTGAAGACAAGAATGGGGAAAATGGCGTTTTGACACGTAGCTGTACCCCTACATTGTACTTAACACGCATTAAATGTTAAGGATATATTTTCTAATCTTTACATAATATGCAATTCTGCCTTACTCCTAACTTGCAAACGACCGATCAAAAAATATTATGTTCTTGTTGAAGGTCATACATGATGCTTGCATTATATTGATTTCATGACGAAGATGCCGCAAAAGCGTTTAATTTCAAGCATAATCTCTCAATAAAAGAGATAGATAGGACTTTATGTTACTGCCATGAGTTACAATAAGTGAGTGCGAGGAGCGTAGCGAGCAATCTTCGGGCGGGGATATATTAATTGCTGCAATATTATTAAACTTTTGGGCACTGTGTCCCCAGCTCTGGCTAAGTTCCTGCTCAAAGGTGTCACACTGTTGTCATATCAAGAACTAAATATTCTCCCATTAAGCTTCTCTGATTCTTTTGAGCTGTGCAAACTGCTATTTTCAGGGGCGGCGCTACAGGGGGACGGGGCAGGGGCGGTTGCCCCCTATGAATTTTCAAGTGACCTAAGAGAGAGAGAAGAAAAACGACAAAAGAAGGAGAAGAAGAAAGAAAAAGAAGAGTATGCAACTATTATTATTATTATTATTATTATCATTATTATTATTATTATCCTTATCCTCATCATTATTATTATTTGTTCATCTAAAACGTAAATTAACTCGCTCGTTGGCGGAGTGCACAATCACCCCCCCCCCCCTTTTCAAGCACCCAAAAAGTGTCTCCTGCTGCCCACAAAAATGCCGCTTTTTAGTCTTGTTCACTGCCTTCTTTTCCTTCTTTTAAGGCAGTAGCGTATATAGGTATTATGACGCCATGGGCAAAGAGTGAATTTGCGCCCCCCCCCCCCCCCCCCGAGTCAAATTATGTCATGCGAGGAAGCGAAGCGACCGAGCAGCATTTTCTTTTAATTCAATTATATTTTTACCCTTCTACAGAGTTCTTTTATTCATCATCAATATAACAATTCTTACAAATGATCGTACATATATTTATATATATTTTCCCCCCATGATTTATCATGTAAATACTTACCATAATATAACAAAATATGCAGCCGCACAGCGGTGTAAGGATAGTTTGACAAAATACACGTTGTGTATAATAATGTATTACATACAAAACAGGCAAAGAGAACGTAGACTCTCAGAAACATTTGGTGAAATGAAAACATTTTTTCCTCAAACTTATCGTCTTTAAGATTTATCTTTGATATATACTTTTCCATATCATAATATGTTTTGATAGCTTTCAAAACTTTTTCAAACCTTGGTAGGCCTAATTGACTTACATTAAGCTGATTTTTTTTCTTACAGGGACGGCCAACAAAATGACGCACAGTGTTATGGTAGGTGCGTAGACGAAAAGGGAATAGCCCAACAGGCAATTAGCCTTAGTGATAATTAGACAAAGTGATGTTTAGACAAATTGGCATTTAGACCAACTGACAATTAGACTAAATGGAAAATGGACTAAATGAAAGTTAGACCAAGTGCACATTAGACCATATAAATGCCATGTAGACCAAATGGATACTAGACCAAGTGGATTTTAGACGAAATGCCTGTAGACCAACTAGTTTTAGACTGACTGGGAATTAGACAAACTGACATTAGACGAACTGGTAGTAGACCAAGTGACAACAAAATAAAGTAGACGAAATGGTAATTAGACCAAGTGATAATTAGCCCAAGTGGTCATTAGACCTTCTGGTTATTAGACCAAGTGCAAATTAGACCAAATGAAGAGTGGACCAAAAGGGTTTAGCCCGAATGAAGGTAGCCCATCTGGAAATTAGACCAAGTGGTTTTAGCCCAAGCGTGCATAAACCGAAAAAACATACTTTAGGCTTGTGCAGACACCTTTTTGGCTATTTCATATTTATAAGTTAAAAAGTTGTCCAAAATACCCTCCTTTTTATGGTACCGTTTCCATAGTAACGGCTATTTTTGGACATGATCTTGACATTAAATTACTCTGAATATGGTTGCAATCGACTGGGCACCTTAAAATACATATATTAGGATGCTTACCAAGTATTTTTAGATTCGTGAATTGCAATTATATGACTTTTCCTAAAATTCATTTTCTTGATCCGTTACCATGGTAACGGCCCTGTTGGCCACACCCACCACCAACTTAATGAGAAACAAGCAGATCCTGATAGCTGAGGGTCCTGGCTAACATAAAAAAGATGATTTAAAATTGTGCCGAAGGGGGGGGGGGGGGTTGGTTACTTGCCCGTGGACTATAAATACTATTTGTAGAACACATTTCAAAATAATATCTTCAGAAAGAAAATATGTCATGCCACTAGAGTTTAATGCTCGATAACCACTTATGATTTGATTTGATTTGATTTTATTCGTCAGGTATATTGCAATACAAACATAACCAGGTACCATGACAGGATAGCCCATGAAAGCCGTAATGGCTTATTTCCTACGGGGTATTTACCTAAATAACTGATTAAAAAATACACTAAGAAAACACATTAGTACGGCTACAAGACTATCGTACATGTACGACAAGTAATAAGAATGTACCAAAGTAGCAAAATAAAACATAACATTTTTATAAAGTAGGCGAAGATTACATAAATGTGAAAACAAGACTTACTCAACGGAAAAAAAAATATATACAGAAAATCATAATGAAACTATCGATAATAAACGTTGGTTACATAAGTCATATACTATAGGAAAAAAACCATCTGAGCTACAAAAAGGAGAGGAGAAATATAGTTATGGAGTAGACACATTTTTCAGATGATGCTTCAATACCCTTTTAAAATGTAAAAAATTCTTAACTGACTTAACATGATTTGGGAGGGAATTCCAGAAGAGAATACCGTTAAAATAAAAGGAATTTCCAATTTTACCTTTCCGTTTAGGCACTACGAAATTAAATGGACTATTTCTAGTGTCATGCCCATGAACACTTGAAGAGCGAGTAAAATTATTAGAAATATAGTGATCTGCATTAGAGTAAAAAATATTATGTACATGGTGAATTAAAAGTTGTTGTGATCTAAGGTTTACATGAAGAAGACCAGCTGTTTCAAGTTCACTCTTCCCAATATGTGTTCTTGGTGGTAAGTGATTGATAAATCTTACAATCTTATTTTGAATTATTTTTAACTTGTTTTGATCCACCTTGCCTAGACTGCAGTACCATGCGGCATTAGCATAATCAAATAAACATTGTATTAAGGAAAAACTTAAAATGCGTCTTGATTTTAAGTTCATGCAATTTTGAAAACGATACAAGAATTTTAGATGAGCATTAGCTTTTTTGACAATACTGTCAACCAAACTTGAGCAAGAAAGATCACTAGCTATATTTAGTCCTAAATACTTCACAGAATCCTGTCTCTTAATGAGTTGATTGTTATAACTTATATTGAAATCATCAGTATACTTCAGCCTCCCCCGTGAACAAAACAAAAGACTTTCGGTTTTACCAATATGTAAGCTAAGCTTATTTGCTATCCAATTCACACAGTTTGATAATTCTAAGCTAAGTTTTTCCCCGATCATCAGCTTAGGATCAGTACCAGAATATAGTAACACACTATCATCTGCATGTAAAAGTAATTTACTGTCGTTGACACAAACACACATATCATTAATGTAGCACATGAAAAGAATAGGACCTAATATGCTCCCCTGGGGAACTCCGCATCTTATGGGCATAGAATCGGAGAGTACATTTTGCAACGAGACAACTTGATGACGATTGGTCAAGTAAGACCTAAACCATTGCACACATGCAGAATTTAAACCCAGTACTTCTAATTTACTTAACAGTATATTATGGTTAACGGTATCGAAGGCTTTTTGCAAGTCAAGAAGAACCATCCCGACAAAACGTCCTTGGGAAATTTCGTTCCTGACAAAATCTAACAGGTGAATAAGACAAGTTTCAGTGGAATAACCATTTCTAAAACCAGATTGAAATTCGTTTATTATTTTGTTTTCTTTAAAGTAGTTCTCTAATTGGGCATACACACATTTCTCTAGGACCTTCGAGACTATACTTAAAACGCTAATCGGTCTATAATCTTTTTATAAAGGGGTGTTACTTTTGCAATTTTCATTTCATCAGGGAAGGTGGAAGTTGAGATAGATAAGTTAATAATGTAAGTTAAAGGTTTATACAAATATTTAGCTCCATCCTTCAAAAATCTGGCAGGTACCAAGTCAAGCCCGGTACTTTTTGATATTTTCAACTTATTTAATTCATCTAAAACAAACTTTCCTTTGACAGGAGAAAAAAAAAAACAACCTTTCGACACACCCTTAGTGTCGTATAATTTTTGTAATTTAACACTGTCCGTTCCAAATTCATTTGCGTTGAAATCTGGCAGATTACTAGCTAATTTTTCTGCCACAGTTGTGAAATAATTGTTAAATTCGTTCGCTATCCTCATATTATCATGACATAACTCCCCTTGGATATTAATAACATTCTCTTTAATATTCTTTTGTTTGTTTTTACAACCTAAATCTTTCAGATTCTTCCACAACTTTTTAGAATCATTTTTATGCTCATCAATTTGATTTTGGAAGTATTCATCTTTAGCCTGTCTCACTTTTCTTTGCACCAAATTACGTAAAAGTTTATATTTCTTTTCTAATTCTAAATTACCACGATCCTTTTTCATTCTTTTAAAAGCTATATTTCTTTGTCTTATTAACGAAATAATTTCAGCATTCATCCACTTATCGGTTCTTTGCTTAATTCTTACTTGTTTTAATGGAGCACATTTATCAACTATAGACATGAAAATATTTTTGAAAATTGACCACGCAGTATTTACTTCTTTACATTCTAATATGTCAGACCAATTGACTCAAGATAAAACATTATTAAAATCATCTATACAATAGTTTCTCATACACCGAATAATTATATTTCTATGCTGTCTGAATACAGGTCTTATTAGCTTCCTAGAGCAGTAGGTTAAAAAATGATCACTTAGGCCAATTTCAATAATACCACTTTGACAAATATTTTCTTCTTTACTGCTGATTACATGGTCTATTAATGATGAAGTGGCCGATGTTGTTCCAGTGGGTTTAGTTATAAGTTGACTCAAACCATTTAAATTCAAAATATTCTTGTATTTTTTTTATAATGAAGACTGCTGCAAAAGGCAGATATTCATGTCCCCTAAAATTCTAACCTCATCATCTTTTGTTAATTTATCCAAGGTGTCAGCGAGATATTCAATAAAACAATGATCTGTAGGGGGTCTGTACACAACACCTAGAGTAATGGGTTTTGTATGGGGTAATAGAATGTCAATCCATAACGATTCAATATCATTTTGTGTAAGATCTTCTCGTACGTTAAATGCAATATCATTTCTAATATAAAGACAGACTCCACCACCATGTTCTCCTACATGGTCTCGTCTTAAAATACAATATCCATCGATACAAACTTCTTCATCGTTAGCGGAAGAGTTTAACCACGTTTCAGTGATTGCAATTACAGAGATTCTATTTTGGGAGAGAAGGAGTCGTAGTTCAGGTATTTTAAACAGAATTGATCTAACATTCAAATGAACAAGATGCAACCCTTTACCATTAAAAGTATCATTAAATGATTCATATAAAGTGCTTTCATCAACAATATTCTGTATTCTAACTTCAGGGATAGGAGGTAAAATTGGTTGAGAGGGTTGAATATCTTCACAGGATTGAGTAAAAAGGGGGTCACAAAAGTTATGTTACATTTGGCCCTTTGAAATCATAATTTGGTCACCTTACACATATTTGGCCTATAATATAACGACCTATATTTTCATCCCAACAATGTACCATTGTATTTTGATATAAAAATAGCCATTTACTGAGTTTCTTTAATAATAATAATAATCAAAAAATTTCCTGGTACTACAAAATTCCAATATTGCACGAAAAAGATACATAATATTATAACGACGCTTTTCGACCTGCACTCATCAGATTATTATCACGCAGGTATGTAACAAAACCTGAAATCAACTTTATTTTACACGATGAACCCGGTTAAATAATAATAAAAATAATAATAATAATAATAATATGTCTTGTTTACCGAGGATAGCCTCATCAGTACTAAATACTGTTATCCCTAAAGGTCTGCATATTATTACCCGGCTTTAGCATGGCATGGCAACCTCGAGAAAAGCATCTAATGCATTCTTTTCGACTCCAGTGAGTAGCTGGTCCTTTGGACCCATGAACAAAGGCCGCGCCCCTGACATATTTGGTGGGGGTTGACGATTACCATTACTGTTTATAGTGGGTTGTCAACACCAAACGAACGTTTCCAGCCCTAAGGTTAGCTCTAAAATACATAAAAACAATGGCGGGCAATTAAAACATAGAATATGGGCACTTTGAGCATTTTTTATCAAAAATCAGTCAATGCCATCGTTTCAGCGTTAAATTTTACATAGGAATCCATGTTGAAAAAGAGTGAACGCTATGTCCCATGAGGAGCCGTCTGTGTACCTAACTATATTTATACATGCATTGTGTTTAATGGAGGCCTACAGGCCAATTTATATGATAATGCATGTATAATGCATTATCCCATCTTGCAGTGTATATAATGTGTTTTGTGTTAGTTCGGAATACTGAAGGGATTAATTTGGTCATATTGTTTCTGGTTTTTAAAGGTTTCTTCTACATATATTTTTTTTTTGAAAAGTAGATGGAGAAAGGAAGAAAGAATACACTACGCCATAGTGTTATAATGTTAAACTGCCATCTTGTGGCATGATTATGTTCATGCAATCTTTTCATCGCCCCTTTGCGGCACCGCGATATTGGATATTGGATATTATACATCGTGAACGTCCATAACGAGCCATCAATGCGAAATACATTTAACACCATGAAAGGCACGGCATCGAAGGGATTTTTGGTGAAGACATTTTGTTTGATTTGTGTGGTTGGCGGTCCTATCACCATTATTCAACTCTTCTACTGTGTCAGCAACAGGTCCGTTCGATTATCAACAATCGACAACTCAAATTTAATCAGAAATAGGACTCCAAGCCGTTTTTTAGCAGTGACAGAACAAATGGTCAGCACACTTGGAAACAAATCCACGGTGCAAATTCAGTCGGAACAAAATTCCACACGGACTCTGAGCAGATGGCAGAAACATGTTCACTGGGAATCAGGCGCTAAGCTGGATATATTTGAATTCCTAATCAATCCTGTCGATACATGCAAGAATGGAAACAATAATATCACGTTACTTGCTTTAATCAAGTCAGCACCAGGTAATACTGGGCGCAGGGATACTGCCAGAAAGACATATGTGACTGGAGCGAGCAGGTATAATGTGTCCGCCAGGTTTCTCTTTATCATTGGAGATTCGGAAGAACAAGATACGAGGGCTAATATCAGGCAAGAAGCTCAGACTCATGGAGATATCCTGCTGGTAAACTTTCGCGATCAATATTACAATCTCACAATGAAGCTTATCATGGGATTTAAGTGGATTTTAAACTACTGCATAAACATGGAATTCATGATGTCAGTAGATGACGATGTCATGGTCGACGTGGTAACCCTCATCAAGGACCTGGAAGCTTTACTTCCTAAGGACCGTTCTCAGTTCGTGCTCGGCAGGCTGGCTACAGGGTGGGCCCCGCAACGGTTTGAAACGAGTAAATGGTACATGCCCAAGGACCAATACCCAGATACGTTTTATCCACCCTTTCCATTAGGGCATGGATACGTTTTATCGCATGATGTTGTCGAAAAACTGTATCTGATATCCAAAGAAACGCCGGCTAAGGTACCATTTGACGACGTATACTGCGGTATACTTTTGCACAAGTTAGGCATCGGCATTGTTGATCGAAAGCCGTGGCATAAAGATCGGCACCCGCAACAAAAGCACGATTATTTCAATATTGAGCTAACCGCCAGGAATATGGAGGATGCGTGGAAAACACTTGAAAAGGGACTCTAAAATGCAGTTCTTGTTTATTAGCAATATTTTGTAGCTTATACACTCTAGTACTGGAAAAAAATGACAGCATGAGTACTCAGTAAACTAATATAGACATGATAGATGATACCATATAATGCAAACATACAAATACATTTACTGAATATTGTGATCAGTGTAATGCTATAGTCTTTCTGAAATATATTAGGACATGAGAGCGAATTTTATGCTCTTTGTATATTTTCTATAGTAACTATTTATCGTTTATGTATGGCTAGACTTGTCTAATTTAGCTTCGTACATGTCATATTCTCCAGCCTTTTTAAAAGCAGTGTCCTAGGTATTTATGTTTTTTTCCATGCTAATATTTCGAAATAGTATACTGCGGTATACTTTTGCACAAGTTAGGCATCGGCATTGTTGATCGAAAGCCGTGGCATAAAGATCGGCACCCGCAACAAAAACACGATTATTTCAATATTGAGCTAACCGCCAGGAATATGGAGGATGCGTGGAAAACACTTGAAAAGGGACTCTAAAATGCAGTTCTTGTTTATTAGCAATATTTCGTAGCTTATACACTCTAGTACTGGAAAAAAATGACAGCATGAGTACTCAGTAAATTAATATAGACATGATAGATGATACCATATAATGCAAACATACAAATACATTTACTGAATATTGTGATCAGTGTAAAGCTATAGTCTTTCTGAAATATATTAGGACATGAGAGCGAATTTTATGCTCATTGTATATTTTCTGTAGTAACTATTAATCGTTTATGTATGGGTAGACTTGTATAATTTCGCTTCGTACATGTCATATTTTCCAGCCTTTTTAAAAGCAGTGTCCTAGGTATTTATGTTTTTCCATGCTAATATTTCGAAATAATTCAATAAAGGAAGTACATGTATATGATAGTATAATGATATTAAAAAACAGAAAGAAAGAAAATGAAAGGCGATAGACTTCAAAGACTCTTTTGGTAGATTCTTTATAAATACATACAGTATATATAAAATATTTCAAAAATATAGATGTTCTACTTATATCCTGAATAGATCATTTACCTATTTATGAGTTTGACCTTTAGCATAATTTGTATAATTTCATCCCTCATAGAAAGGATTCTTATTGATATGAAATTCAATGTTATTGGGCTATTCCACTGTTCAAACTAATCAAGCGCATCACTGCCTTAGGCTGAAGTATACTGATGATTTCAATATAAGTTATAACAATCAACTCATTAAGAGACATGATTCTGTGAAGTATTTAGGACTAAATATAGCTAGTGATCTTTCTTGCTCAAGTTTGGTTGACAGTATTGTCAAAAAAGCTAATGCTCGTCTAAAATTCTTGTGTCGTTATCAAAATTGCATGAACTTAAAATCAAGACGCATTTTAAGTTTTTCCTTAATACAATGTTTATTTGATTATGCTAATGCGGCATGGTACTGCAGTCTAGGCAAGGTGGATCAAAACAAGTTAAAAATAATTCAAAATAAGATTGTAAGATTTATCATTCACTTACCACCTAGAACACATATTGGGAAGAGTGAACTTGAAACAGCTGGTCTTCTTCATGTAAACCTTAGATCACAACAACTTTTAATTCACCATGTACATAAGATTTTTTACTCTAATGCAGATCACTATATTTCAAATAATTTTACTCGCTCTTCAAGTGTTCATGGGCATGACACTAGAAATAGTCAATTTAATTTCGTAGTGCATAAGCGGAAAGGTAAAATTGGAAATTCTTTTTATTTTAACGGTATTCTTTTCTGGAATTCCCTCCCAAATTATGTTAAGTCAGTTAAGAATTTTTTACATATTAAAATGGTATTGAAGCATCATCTGAAAAATGTGTCTACTCTATAACTATATTTCTCCTCTCCTTTTTGTAGCTCAGATGGTTTTTTCCTATATTATATGACTTATGTAACCAACGTTTATTATCGATAGTTTCATTATGATTTTCTGTATATAGTTTTTTTTCCGTTGAGTAAGTCTTGTTTTCACATTTATGTCATCTTCGCCTATTTTATGAAAATGTTATTACTTGTCGTACGTGTACGATAGTCTTGTAGCCGTACTAATGTGTTTTCTTAGTGTATTTTTTAATCAGTTATTTAGGAAAATACCCCGTAGGAAATAAGCCATTTCGGCTTTCATGGGCTATCCTGTCATGGTACCTGGTTATGTTTGTATTGCAATTTACCTGACGAATAAAATAAAATCAAATCAATAATTAAGACTAAAGAAAATGGTGTAGGAGCACGTTTCGCAAAAACTACGCAGATCGTAAACATCAACGCAAAAAATAAACAAATTACGCGATTGTAAAATAATGTTTTACGAAAAAGGCTCAATTCGTAAAACAAGCTTCTCGCAATACGTTAAAAAAGAGAGGGGACGTGTTTTACGTTTTATGGTGCATAATAAGTCCACAAAACCTAAATCGTAAATCGTAAATGGACAGGAAAAAAAAGATAAGTTAATATTAATCTTGTACGTTCTCAACCTCCCATCCTCGAGGTCGAGCTCAAGCGGAGCGTGCATGTTGCGCCTCGAACAGCCTGTTCGAAGTTTGCTCCTGCGGGGCAAAGGCAGAAACAGGTGCTACGTGTCGTTATCTTTCTCTCAAATTTACTATAAAACGTCAGAACCACTGGCGTAGACAGGGGGCACAGGGGGCACAGGGGGCCATCCCCCCCCCCCCCATTCAGCCACAAGAAAGAAGAAAAAAAAACAAAGCGAGAGCGAAAAAGCGGGGGGGGGGGAGAAAAAGTCCTAAAAACGCTCTACAAGCCGTTATTTTTCTCTCAAAATTGAAAAATGAAATGTTTCGTCCAAGTAATTGAAAAGCAGTCCGGGCGTCGACTTATAACTTTCCACCTAGAAGAATTGTTTGCTAAGAGCCGTTATCTTTCTCTCAAATATGCTAAAACGTCACAGCTTTCGTGCTTCGCGCAGGAAGGGGGAAACTCCCCACAACCCCTGTCACATACAGTGCAGTATTGCATTCATATAACTGAAAAGAAGTCAGGGCGTCGAACTATAACTTTCCACCTGAAAAAATTGTTTCCTACTAGCCGTTTATTTTTCTCTTAAAATAATTTTGCTTAAACGTCAGAGCTTTCGCACGTCGCGTGAAAAGGGAATAACTCCCCCTGCACCCACCCCTGTTACATACAGTGCAGGGTCGGCCTCATATAAGGATGACATTTTCCTTCCTGGCTGCTGCCCAATTCAGTAATATTAATATTTGTATCATTTTGTTTATGTTACTATGTATTCTGTTGTTGTTGTGAATTTTACTGAATGAAAATAAACTGAACTGAACTGAAGTTTAGATATGATCAATCCCGAAAATATGTTATTTGCTAAGGTGTTTCCAAATCGCTCATTTTAATGTCAGCTTTAAACTGTAAATTTAGTTAACTGTTAAATCGTTTCTATTTCTTGTTGGTGTTTGTTTTTTAATCTTAGGGTTTTGTGTGTGTTTTTTTTCCAAACTTTAACAACACCTTTCTTCAATCTAATTCTTAGTTGTCTTCAAATCTGTGGCGACAATTTTTTGTCCAAAATTCGCTTGAGGGGGGGGGGGGGGGGGGTTATGGGGTTAAAAAAAAAGGTTTTCATTCTTAAAGGGGGCAGAATCGACAATAGGATCCTTTATGGTCAAAATACATAATTTTCTTACAAGGGGTGGGGGGGGGGCACGGGCTGGAAGTGCCCCCTGGATCCGCCACTGATACGAACAATGCAGAAAGATCATCTTCATTGCCAATGGACGTTTGTACTGAATATGTCTAGACTGCACGATTCATTAAATCCATTCATTATCAGTAGAACATTATTCAATACCACGATCATCTGATCATGAGTCAAGATACAGCTATCCTTTTAATAACATGCATCGTTTGATTATACCTGACATACCTTGAATTTCGAGGTCTCACACCAACAATGCCAAATCCAACATTTCAATGTTGGAACCAGAACCACAATTTTTTTCCGAATTCCCCCTCCCACACAGATATGGCTCCATTGTATTATTATTATTTTTTTTTTATTATTAAGTTCTATTGTTCTATTCAACATTTCAATGCTGAAAGCAAGCGAACCAGGCAGTGGCATTTCTTTTTCGAAGTACTCCTCCCACACAGAAATATCTTGCGTGTACTTTTTAAACATCGTATTTCTTTGTTACTTCAAACAGCAGTTCTTCACTACCATGATTATGAGTGGATATACATTCTCTTTGTAGAATCATCTTTTGAGTTATAACTGAACTATATTGTGAATTTGGAGGTCACACATCAACAATGTAAAATCCAACATTTCAATGTTGAAAAAAAAAAACGAAACAGGAACTGGAATATGTTTTTTTTTTTCGAATCCCTCTCCCACGCAGGCATGAGTTCACTGTACCATTTAATCGACATTGTTCCTTGTTACTTAAAACGGCAGTTGCCATAACTGTATCAACACAGAAATGTATGGAAAAGTCATAAAACAATACACATATGATACATATCGCATTAATACATGTAAAAAGTCACTAAGTTCTCGTCTAATTGAATTGAACCCTAAAACCATTGCGACTTCTCAAATATAGCTTCGGTTATTACATTTTGTCACTGCTCATTAGCTACTATAGAACAATATGCGGGGATAATCTCATGAAACCGACAACCCACGGGTAGGAAATGATGAAACATAGGACAGCCTAACAATACAAACATGTCCATTTTCCCAGAGGCGGCCCTGGGGGGGGGGGGGGGGGCAGCATCTCCACCCAATTGTCAAGCACCCATAAAGTGTTCCTTTCTAATTTTGTAAAGGTGCCCCTCTTTACTCTGATAAGTGCGATATGTGTACTTTTTAAGAACAGCCTTTCCCCATCCTATCAAGTTCTCCTGTTCAGGAGATTACCGGAAGAACTCAGTGGTGACGGTATGCAGTCGATTTGATCTCGGATTTTGCCCGAAAATCCAACATTTGGAGGAAGATTCAAGTATTGTGTCAGGAAAGGTTTTTAAGTTTGGAATATAATGGATCAGAAGAGGCAGGCTAAAGGAGAAGAATCTGGAGGAGAGACCCCAAAGAAGCCGTTAAAAAAGAAGCCTAAGCGGGGCAACGTGGACGATACCGACATGTCCAGTATGAGCGGTGTTACTACCGGGGCGGGAGCGGCCGAGAAAAGTGCTAGGCGTTCGCTCGAGCTAGAGGGGGATGCTCCGCTTCAGAACATGCCAGATCAAGCCCCAGGTTGGTTCATTTCCATTTTCAAAGGGCTTGAAAACCGCATAGAGTACATCATTGATACAGTGCTGAGCAAGAGGCTGAGTGATTTAACAGCAAAGCTGAATGATCAGGAGGAGAAAGTGATTGGTCTAGAGATGGAGGTTGATGGGATGAAGAAGGCTGTAGCTAGCTTGAAAGAGGAAAATACCTCTTTAAAAATCCTGGTGGATGATCTAGAAAATCGCTCCCGAAGGTGTAATCTTGTGTTCCACGGGATACCTGAAGTGGGGGTCGCTGAGGACTGTAAGAAGACCATCGACACTGTCCTACAACAGTTTGTTGGCCTAGCTCAAGCAGATTACTCCATTGAGAGGGTGCATCGCACTCCTACATCAATGCAACAAAGATCTCAACAAGACCAACAGAGTGGATCAAGGCGGCAAAACCTCGCATGATTCACATTTGTTTTTCGTCATTTCCACATAAAGAGAATGTGAGGGCTGAGTGCTTGAAAAAGTTCAAAGCAGAAGAATATCTTGGCAACAAGCTCTATGTAGCAGAGGACTTCAGCAAAAGGGTCCGGCAATTACGAAAGAACAGAATGGAGCAATTCAAGCACCTGCGTTCAGAGGGAAAGAGACCTTTTTTCATCTATCCCGCCAAACTTGCCTATAAGGACATGAGTTCAGGAAAAGTCCATTTTGTATAAGTCCGAAGAGAACAGTGGGAGACATCTTATCGTTGGAAAACATTTGATTTAGTCTATTGACCTTGCTCATTCATTTGTTTCATCTATATTTATATCCATTTGGATAGATCTGTTTCAACAATTAAAAGAAAAACAAATTAACAATCAATCTTTCTGACCTTTTGAAGTGTGTATAGACCACTTGGTTTCCATCTTTCTTTTTTTTCTCTTTAAAGGTACTGCACTTGCTGATAACTGGATTTAAAGGAAAATTAATGTTCATGCATCCGTTTGGGTTATGTCTTGAGTTTGAACACTGAGCATTTTGCTATTTTTCAATTTCAAGTTTTTCTTCTTCTTCTTCAGATTACATCTGCCTCCTTCAGGGTTTTTTTATTATTATTCTTACATACTTACTACATTCCAGAGGTGTCAATTTTATACACAACAAGAATATTTATTTTTTGTGCTAATATTTAATTTAAAAATGACTCAGGGGAGTGCCCTGAGGGCACTTACAAATTCTGTTGTAGAGATGCTATGTCTGTGCTTACACCTGGTGAAACTAGTGATACATTTTAATTTGCATATACCCTGTATGATATACCCTGTATATAGGCCAGGCCCTAGCTGCCCTAGCTGCCCTACTGAGTTGTTTCTTTAAGTATTTATGGTTTGGTGGGTCATGCTGGGCGAGCTGGCCAAAATTTAAAAAAAATGTATAGTTATATTCTCTAATTCTCTAGTTACTCAATTACTTGTAACAAAGAAAAAATAGAAACCTTCTTTTTATCACTTAATATTCAATGGTATCTTTGAAAATCAAAATATCATTTGTAATTGTATTTCTGTAGCCAGTTTGTGACACTTGCTAGACAAATGAAAATGTTGGATTTGGCTGTGTACTGCTGCTACTGTTGTTCTGGTATTCCCTTGCGTGTCTTGTGCAGGACCGGATTTTGATTTGAGGCCCTGCATTTCCATCTTGCGCATGGATTCCCTTGTATTATGGTTTCTTCAATTTTGCTTGTTTTTCTTTATTCATTTTTGGTATTCTTTTATTTTGTTGAATGTAGTTATTTTTGGCTGTGATAACTTTGTTTCTATGAATGGCAGATTGCATGTATATACACTACAGTATTTTGAAGAATCATATCTTCTTGGTTTTAAGTTGAGCATTGTACATGTATGGTGGTGGTGTTGGTTCTTTTTTTCATTCTGGTTTTGGGGAACAGGTGTATTTCTCAGCAACAATGTATATAAAGCTCCATTCTTTTAATTGTAGAGGGTTGCAAGATTATTTCAAGAGGAAAAAGATTTTTCATTATATGAGATCCCTTAAAACTGATATTTTATTTCTTCAAGAAACTCATTCAAATTTAAATGATGAAAAATTGTGGAAAGCTCAGTGGGGTGAAACTGCCTTTTTTGCTAGTTTTGCTTCAAATAGTAGAGGTGTGGCAATTCTTATCAGAAATTGCATAAATACCAAAGTGAAAGCCATTAATAAGGACCCTAATGGAAGATTTTCGATAATAAGTGCAACATTAAATGAACTCCCGGTTACTCTAGTAAATGTTTATGGACCAAATAATGATGACCCTGATTTTTTACTAAAAGTTTTTGCTGAGATTGACAAGTTTGACAATGCATTTATTATAGTAGGAGGTGATTTTAATGCAGTTATTGATGAGATTGATTACCAGGGTTCACCACTCTAATGTAAAAGCTAGTGAAATGCTAAATGTACTAATGGAGGAATATGGACTTTGTGATGCGTGGAGATCTTTCCATCCAGGTTTGAAAAAGTATACTAGACACCAAAGATCCCCTCGGGCACTATCTAGGTTGGATTTTATTTTATTGCCAAATAATTTTCTGGATAATTGTAAGAAATCCCAAATTTTGCCTGGAATCCAGTCAGATCATTCTGTTGTTTCAGTTGAATTCAATGATAATCAACCTTTGAAGGGTAAGGGCTATTGGAAACTCAACACACATTATTTTTATCATGATAATGATTTTGTTAATTTGATAAAGGATAAAATCAAGGATTTTAAACTTATTCATCAGGAATCCCAGTGCAATGACAACATACTTTGGGACTCTTTTAAATGCTTCATTACAGGAGTCTGTATAGAATATTCTGCTCGGAAGAAAAAAACAAAGAAATTTAGAAAAAAGTAAATTATTAGCTGATATTGATACAATTAAATTACAGTTATCTTTGAGCAATACTCTGCATCTGATGACCCCTACTTTTACAGTTGGAGGAGCTTGAAATTAAACTCGATAAAATTTATGAATTTGAAACTAAGGGTCTGATAACTCGATCCAGAACTAGGTGGTTAAAGGAAGGTGAGAGGAGCAGTAAGTACTTTTGCAATTTGGGAAACAGAGGTTGGCAAAGGAAGAATATTAATAGACTTAAGGATAACCAAGGTACTTTATTAACAAAGTCCAGTAAGATTTTGAAGAATATACATGATTTTTACGCCAAGTTATATTCAATACCAGATGATAATTCAAATTCTATAGATGAGGATGTCCTCAACAATGCAATTTTTGGTAACATATCGATTCCTCAATTATCTGAGGATGACAATACATTTTTGGAGACCCTTTCTCCAGAAATGAAATATACGAAGCA
>CM046864.1:30174840-30256957 GCA_025617745.1 Heliocidaris erythrogramma
CCCCCCCCCCCCCCCCCCCCCCCACCCCATCACCCCTGATACTGTGATAGACTCAATTTCTAGTCTAGAAATGAAAAGCAAAATAACAATGGCTTAATAATTACCTCCCTACAATCCACTGTACTCTCAAGAAAGTAAAAGGATCCAACAAGCAACATTACAGAAATCATTTTTTTTAAATTGCTAAGTCTAGAGAGTTTACTTAGTTTAATTTTAAGTCATGACCACCCCCCCCCCCCCCCCCGACATTGACGACTGTATTAAAGGTAAGGCTAAAATAAATCACACAAGTATGTCATGAGGATCATTACATAAAATCTAAATATGCCTAGATCTATTCTATAAGACTATAGAGAGCACAAATCGTTTGCATGAGACACAACGTCGAGTCAAAACGACCAAAGCAGCTCCCAAGCGAGCCTTGCGTAACATGGTGGGACTGGATTGCGAGGCCGACAACCACGGCGGAGGAGCGTACGTCGCACCGCTGGAAATAGAATTCAGCGGCTCCCATAATCGAACTTAATTCGACATCTCCAAAATAATATCAGAATAAAAAACTGAACACGATTGCATCAAAATCACATAACTTCAGACTATCATAATATACAAAATCTAACTTGTGTTGATTAATATACGTGATATGACATCAAAATCTTCAATGGGTCGTTGTTTTACCGTAAAAAAAATGAAAAATTACCTTTGAATTCCCCATGGTCGAGAGCTCGTCCGGTTTCAGGAAAAACTCTAAGATGAAATCCTTTGTTATGTTAATGATGTCTATATCCTCGTTCATATATCTGAAAAATATTATTTACACAAAAAATTCACCAAAAAAAATACATAATCTTTCCCAAAACCATATATTTTAATAAAAAATTTAGCGATTTTGTGAAGAAATCATACCTTGGGAATATTCGATATTATGACATTTTCTTACCCGAAGAATTTAATAAAACTACTTGTAAGTTCAACATATGAATATTCATAGTAGGGGACGGCAAATGCATAATTTCTATTCTTTTTTGTGATTGGTCATAAATTGAATTGAGGTTAAATTTTTTTTGCTTAATTAATTAATTAGCTATTGTTTACAAACGTTAAATACCTACGTCACAAAGAAAATGTCTGCGCGCGTACCGTGGGCGCATACGATCATACGTGAATTCTCTCCACGAGAACGTCGAGAAATGGGAGCGTATTGGACAGTTCAATTTCACATGTGAATTTTAGCGCGGGATGGAGCCGGTTCAGTTGTGTATTAAATATAAAAACATTCTCAAAGACTGTGCAGACATTTTTTTTCTTTCTTTCTATGTTGTAATGGTTAGTTATAGTGTTTTTTTCACATACAACAGCTTTTTGTTGGTCCGTTTCCATGCAACGGCCTTTTTTGACACGCCCAGGACTTTAAATGGCTCAGATTGTGATTGCAATCTATCAGGCAGCATGATATACACATCCTGGGATACTTACGATATATATTTTTTTATTTTCTTTCTATTTTGTAATCGTTAGTTATATTTTTTTTTAACATATAACAGCTTTTTGTTGGACCGTTTCCATGGCAACGGCCTTTTTTGACACGCCCATGACTGTAAATGGCTCAGATTGTGATTGAAATCTAGCAGGCAGCTTGGTATACACATCCTGGGATACTTACCATTTATTTTATAGCTATTGATTTACAAAGATGTACATGAAATAGGCAGATTATGATAGCTGAGGGTCCTAGCTAATAGAAAAAAACGGTACACTATCGCTTGGTCTAACACCACTTGGTCTAATCATCAGTTCGTCGAACTCCACGTGGTCTAACTTCATTTTGTCTACAACCAGTTTGTCTACTTACCATTTCGTCTAATTTCCATTTGGCCTAATAACCAATTCGTCTAATACACAGTTTGGCTAACCCCATTTAGTCTAAAACCCATTTGGGCTAATTTTCACTTCGGCTAATTTTCACTTCGTCTATTTCCAAATAGTCTAACAGTCATTTTGTCTACAAGCCACATGGTCTCTTATCCATTTGGGCTACACCTACTTTGGCTAATACCATATGGTCTACCTATCATTTGGTCCAATTCCATTTAGTCTAATAACCAGTTGGGCTACTTATCATTTAGTCTAACTGTCATATGGTCTAATGACCATTTGGTCTAATATCCAATTTGTCTAAAAACCAGTTAGGCTACTTATCATTTGGTCTAATTTTCATATAGTCTAATGACCATTTGGTCTAATTACTATTTATTCTTCTGGCCATTTAGTAGCAAATTGAGAAAGGAAAGGGAAATGAAACTTTAAAAAATGAAACTTCAAAGAAGTCATCTATACGTAACTGTGCATTAAAACAGTTATTCACCTTGCTGCTGCTTATATCAAGTCAATCCCTACATTTTATATACATGTATTAATTATTTAATTTATTAAACTCAATTATTTAGTATTATTTTTTAGTAATTAAAAAATCCTATATGTCTTCTCTTCCTTTCATGACTTAAGTAGAAGAACCTGATTTTGTATATTGCACTTCAAATAATGTTTGTTGGGTTGATAATCTGTTATTCATGGTTCTTATTTGGTATCCGATGTACAAAATTGTTTGTGCAAGTAGTCATTAAAAGCTAGGAGCGGTGCCAGGGTATTTTTGGAAAAGGGGGAACTTAATTAAAAAGGGTGAAGACAAGAATGGGGAAAATGGCGTTTTGACACGTAGCTGTACCCCTACATTGTACTTAACACGCATTAAATGTTAAGGATATATTTTCTAATCTTTACATAATATGCAATTCTGCCTTACTCCTAACTTGCAAACGACCGATCAAAAAATATTATGTTCTTGTTGAAGGTCATACATGATGCTTGCATTATATTGATTTCATGACGAAGATGCCGCAAAAGCGTTTAATTTCAAGCATAATCTCTCAATAAAAGAGATAGATAGGACTTTATGTTACTGCCATGAGTTACAATAAGTGAGTGCGAGGAGCGTAGCGAGCAATCTTCGGGCGGGGATATATTAATTGCTGCAATATTATTAAACTTTTGGGCACTGTGTCCCCAGCTCTGGCTAAGTTCCTGCTCAAAGGTGTCACACTGTTGTCATATCAAGAACTAAATATTCTCCCATTAAGCTTCTCTGATTCTTTTGAGCTGTGCAAACTGCTATTTTCAGGGGCGGCGCTACAGGGGGACGGGGCAGGGGCGGTTGCCCCCTATGAATTTTCAAGTGACCTAAGAGAGAGAGAAGAAAAACGACAAAAGAAGGAGAAGAAGAAAGAAAAAGAAGAGTATGCAACTATTTATTATTATTATTATTATTATCATTATTATTATTATTATCCTTATCCTCATCATTATTATTATTTGTTCATCTAAAACGTAAATTAACTCGCTCGTTGGCGGAGTGCACAATCACCCCCCCCCCCCCCTTTTCAAGCACCCAAAAAGTGTCTCCTGCTGCCCACAAAAATGCCGCTTTTTAGTCTTGTTCACTGCCTTCTTTTCCTTCTTTTAAGGCAGTAGCGTATATAGGTATTATGACGCCATGGGCAAAGAGTGAATTTGCGCCCCCCCCCCCCTCCCCGAGTCAAATTATGTCATGCGAGGAAGCGAAGCGACCGAGCAGCATTTTCTTTTAATTCAATTATATTTTTACCCTTCTACAGAGTTCTTTTATTCATCATCAATATAACAATTCTTACAAATGATCGTACATATATTTATATATATTTTCCCCCCATGATTTATCATGTAAATACTTACCATAATATAACAAAATATGCAGCCGCACAGCGGTGTAAGGATAGTTTGACAAAATACACGTTGTGTATAATAATGTATTACATACAAAACAGGCAAAGAGAACGTAGACTCTCAGAAACATTTGGTGAAATGAAAACATTTTTTCCTCAAACTTATCGTCTTTAAGATTTATCTTTGATATATACTTTTCCATATCATAATATGTTTTGATAGCTTTCAAAACTTTTTCAAACCTTGGTAGGCCTAATTGACTTACATTAGCTGATTTTTTTTCTTACAGGGACGGCCAACAAAATGACGCACAGTGTTATGGTAGGTGCGTAGACGAAAAGGGAATAGCCCAACAGGCAATTAGCCTTAGTGATAATTAGACAAAGTGATGTTTAGACAAATTGGCATTTAGACCAACTGACAATTAGACTAAATGGAAAATGGACTAAATGAAAGTTAGACCAAGTGCACATTAGACCATATAAATGCCATGTAGACCAAATGGATACTAGACCAAGTGGATTTTAGACGAAATGCCTGTAGACCAACTAGTTTTAGACTGACTGGGAATTAGACAAACTGACATTAGACGAACTGGTAGTAGACCAAGTGACAACAAAATAAAGTAGACGAAATGGTAATTAGACCAAGTGATAATTAGCCCAAGTGGTCATTAGACCTTCTGGTTATTAGACCAAGTGCAAATTAGACCAAATGAAGAGTGGACCAAAAGGGTTTAGCCCGAATGAAGGTAGCCCATCTGGAAATTAGACCAAGTGGTTTTAGCCCAAGCGTGCATAAACCGAAAAAACATACTTTAGGCTTGTGCAGACACCTTTTTGGCTATTTCATATTTATAAGTTAAAAAGTTGTCCAAAATACCCTCCTTTTTATGGTACCGTTTCCATAGTAACGGCTATTTTTGGACATGATCTTGACATTAAATTACTCTGAATATGGTTGCAATCGACTGGGCACCTTAAAATACATATATTAGGATGCTTACCAAGTATTTTTAGATTCGTGAATTGCAATTATATGACTTTTCCTAAAATTCATTTTCTTGATCCGTTACCATGGTAACGGCCCTGTTGGCCACACCCACCACCAACTTAATGAGAAACAAGCAGATCCTGATAGCTGAGGGTCCTGGCTAACATAAAAAAGATGATTTAAAATTGTGCCGAAGGGGGGGGGGGGGGGGGTTGGTTACTTGCCCGTGGACTATAAATACTATTTGTAGAACACATTTCAAAATAATATCTTCAGAAAGAAAATATGTCATGCCACTAGAGTTTAATGCTCGATAACCACTTATGATTTGATTTGATTTGATTTTATTCGTCAGGTATATTGCAATACAAACATAACCAGGTACCATGACAGGATAGCCCATGAAAGCCGTAATGGCTTATTTCCTACGGGGTATTTACCTAAATAACTGATTAAAAAATACACTAAGAAAACACATTAGTACGGCTACAAGACTATCGTACATGTACGACAAGTAATAAGAATGTACCAAAGTAGCAAAATAAAACATAACATTTTTATAAAGTAGGCGAAGATTACATAAATGTGAAAACAAGACTTACTCAACGGAAAAAAAAATATATACAGAAAATCATAATGAAACTATCGATAATAAACGTTGGTTACATAAGTCATATACTATAGGAAAAAAACCATCTGAGCTACAAAAAGGAGAGGAGAAATATAGTTATGGAGTAGACACATTTTTCAGATGATGCTTCAATACCCTTTTAAAATGTAAAAAATTCTTAACTGACTTAACATGATTTGGGAGGGAATTCCAGAAGAGAATACCGTTAAAATAAAAGGAATTTCCAATTTTACCTTTCCGTTTAGGCACTACGAAATTAAATGGACTATTTCTAGTGTCATGCCCATGAACACTTGAAGAGCGAGTAAAATTATTAGAAATATAGTGATCTGCATTAGAGTAAAAAATATTATGTACATGGTGAATTAAAAGTTGTTGTGATCTAAGGTTTACATGAAGAAGACCAGCTGTTTCAAGTTCACTCTTCCCAATATGTGTTCTTGGTGGTAAGTGATTGATAAATCTTACAATCTTATTTTGAATTATTTTTAACTTGTTTTGATCCACCTTGCCTAGACTGCAGTACCATGCCGCATTAGCATAATCAAATAAACATTGTATTAAGGAAAAACTTAAAATGCGTCTTGATTTTAAGTTCATGCAATTTTGAAAACGATACAAGAATTTTAGATGAGCATTAGCTTTTTTGACAATACTGTCAACCAAACTTGAGCAAGAAAGATCACTAGCTATATTTAGTCCTAAATACTTCACAGAATCCTGTCTCTTAATGAGTTGATTGTTATAACTTATATTGAAATCATCAGTATACTTCAGCCTCCCCCGTGAACAAAACAAAAGACTTTCGGTTTTACCAATATGTAAGCTAAGCTTATTTGCTATCCAATTCACACAGTTTGATAATTCTAAGCTAAGTTTTTCCCCGATCAGCTTAGGATCAGTACCAGAATATAGTAACACACTATCATCTGCATGTAAAAGTAATTTACTGTCGTTGACACAAACACACATATCATTAATGTAGCACATGAAAAGAATAGGACCTAATATGCTCCCCTGGGGAACTCCGCATCTTATGGGCATAGAATCGGAGAGTACATTTTGCAACGAGACAACTTGATGACGATTGGTCAAGTAAGACCTAAACCATTGCACACATGCAGAATTTAAACCCAGTACTTCTAATTTACTTAACAGTATATTATGGTTAACGGTATCGAAGGCTTTTTGCAAGTCAAGAAGAACCATCCCGACAAAACGTCCTTGGGAAATTTCGTTCCTAACAAAATCTAACAGGTGAATAAGACAAGTTTCAGTGGAATAACCATTTCTAAAACCAGATTGAAATTCGTTTATTATTTTGTTTTCTTTAAAGTAGTTCTCTAATTGGGCATACACACATTTCTCTAGGACCTTCGAGACTATACTTAAAACGCTAATCGGTCTATAATCTTTTTATAAAGAGGTGTTACTTTTGCAATTTTCATTTCATCAGGGAAGGTGGAAGTTGAGATAGATAAGTTAATAATGTAAGTTAAAGGTTTATACAAATATTTAGCTCCATCCTTCAAAAATCTGGCAGGTACCAAGTCAAGCCCGGTACTTTTTGATATTTTCAACTTATTTAATTCATCTAAAACAAACTTTCCTTTGACAGGAGAAAAAAAAAACAACCTTTCGACACACCCTTAGTGTCGTATAATTTTTGTAATTTAACACTGTCCGTTCCAAATTCATTTGCGTTGAAATCTGGCAGATTACTAGCTAATTTTTCTGCCACAGTTGTGAAATAATTGTTAAATTCGTTCGCTATCCTCATATTATCATGACATAACTCCCCTTGGATATTAATAACATTCTCTTTAATATTCTTTTGTTTGTTTTTACAACCTAAATCTTTCAGATTCTTCCACAACTTTTTAGAATCATTTTTATGCTCATCAATTTGATTTTGGAAGTATTCATCTTTAGCCTGTCTCACTTTTCTTTGCACCAAATTACGTAAAAGTTTATATTTCTTTTCTAATTCTAAATTACCACGATCCTTTTTCATTCTTTTAAAAGCTATATTTCTTTGTCTTATTAACGAAATAATTTCAGCATTCATCCACTTATCGGTTCTTTGCTTAATTCTTACTTGTTTTAATGGAGCACATTTATCAACTATAGACATGAAAATATTTTTGAAAATTGACCACGCAGTATTTACTTCTTTACATTCTAATATGTCAGACCAATTGACTCAAGATAAAACATTATTAAAATCATCTATACAATAGTTTCTCATACACCGAATAATTATATTTCTATGCTGTCTGAATACAGGTCTTATTAGCTTCCTAGAGCAGTAGGTTAAAAAATGATCACTTAGGCCAATTTCAATAATACCACTTTGACAAATATTTTCTTCTTTACTGCTGATTACATGGTCTATTAATGATGAAGTGGCCGATGTTGTTCCAGTGGGTTTAGTTATAAGTTGACTCAAACCATTTAAATTCAAAATATTCTTGTATTTTTTTTATAATGAAGACTGCTGCAAAAGGCAGATATTCATGTCCCCTAAAATTCTAACCTCATCATCTTTTGTTAATTTATCCAAGGTGTCAGCGAGATATTCAATAAAACAATGATCTGTAGGGGGTCTGTACACAACACCTAGAGTAATGGGTTTTGTATGGGGTAATAGAATGTCAATCCATAACGATTCAATATCATTTTGTGTAAGATCTTCTCGTACGTTAAATGCAATATCATTTCTAATATAAAGACAGACTCCACCACCATGTTCTCCTACATGGTCTCGTCTTAAAATACAATATCCATCGATACAAACTTCTTCATCGTTAGCGGAAGAGTTTAACCACGTTTCAGTGATTGCAATTACAGAGATTCTATTTTGGGAGAGAAGGAGTCGTAGTTCAGGTATTTTAAACAGAATTGATCTAACATTCAAATGAACAAGATGCAACCCTTTACCATTAAAAGTATCATTAAATGATTCATATAAAGTGCTTTCATCAACAATATTCTGTATTCTAACTTCAGGGATAGGAGGTAAAATTGGTTGAGAGGGTTGAATATCTTCACAGGATTGAGTAAAAAGGGGGTCACAAAAGTTATGTTACATTTGGCCCTTTGAAATCATAATTTGGTCACCTTACACATATTTGGCCTATAATATAACGACCTATATTTTCATCCCAACAATGTACCATTGTATTTTGATATAAAAATAGCCATTTACTGAGTTTCTTTAATAATAATAATAATCAAAAAATTTCCTGGTACTACAAAATTCCAATATTGCACGAAAAAGATACATAATATTATAACGACGCTTTTCGACCTGCACTCATCAGATTATTATCACGCAGGTATGTAACAAAACCTGAAATCAACTTTATTTTACACGATGAACCCGGTTAAATAATAATAAAAATAATAATAATAATAATAATATGTCTTGTTTACCGAGGATAGCCTCATCAGTACTAAATACTGTTATCCCTAAAGGTCTGCATATTATTACCCGGCTTTAGCATGGCATGGCAACCTCGAGAAAAGCATCTAATGCATTCTTTTCGACTCCAGTGAGTAGCTGGTCCTTTGGACCCATGAACAAAGGCCGCGCCCCTGACATATTTGGTGGGGGTTGACGATTACCATTACTGTTTATAGTGGGTTGTCAACACCAAACGAACGTTTCCAGCCCTAAGGTTAGCTCTAAAATACATAAAAACAATGGCGGGCAATTAAAACATAGAATATGGGCACTTTGAGCATTTTTTATCAAAAATCAGTCAATGCCATCGTTTCAGCGTTAAATTTTACATAGGAATCCATGTTGAAAAAGAGTGAACGCTATGTCCCATGAGGAGCCGTCTGTGTACCTAACTATATTTATACATGCATTGTGTTTAATGGAGGCCTACAGGCCAATTTATATGATAATGCATGTATAATGCATTATCCCATCTTGCAGTGTATATAATGTGTTTTGTGTTAGTTCGGAATACTGAAGGGATTAATTTGGTCATATTGTTTCTGGTTTTTAAAGGTTTCTTCTACATATATTTTTTTTTTGAAAAGTAGATGGAGAAAGGAAGAAAGAATACACTACGCCATAGTGTTATAATGTTAAACTGCCATCTTGTGGCATGATTATGTTCATGCAATCTTTTCATCGCCCCTTTGCGGCACCGCGATATTGGATATTGGATATTATACATCGTGAACGTCCATAACGAGCCATCAATGCGAAATACATTTAACACCATGAAAGGCACGGCATCGAAGGGATTTTTGGTGAAGACATTTTGTTTGATTTGTGTGGTTGGCGGTCCTATCACCATTATTCAACTCTTCTACTGTGTCAGCAACAGGTCCGTTCGATTATCAACAATCGACAACTCAAATTTAATCAGAAATAGGACTCCAAGCCGTTTTTTAGCAGTGACAGAACAAATGGTCAGCACACTTGGAAACAAATCCACGGTGCAAATTCAGTCGGAACAAAATTCCACACGGACTCTGAGCAGATGGCAGAAACATGTTCACTGGGAATCAGGCGCTAAGCTGGATATATTTGAATTCCTAATCAATCCTGTCGATACATGCAAGAATGGAAACAATAATATCACGTTACTTGCTTTAATCAAGTCAGCACCAGGTAATACTGGGCGCAGGGATACTGCCAGAAAGACATATGTGACTGGAGCGAGCAGGTATAATGTGTCCGCCAGGTTTCTCTTTATCATTGGAGATTCGGAAGAACAAGATACGAGGGCTAATATCAGGCAAGAAGCTCAGACTCATGGAGATATCCTGCTGGTAAACTTTCGCGATCAATATTACAATCTCACAGTGAAGCTTATCATGGGATTTAAGTGGATTTTAAACTACTGCATAAACATGGAATTCATGATGTCAGTAGATGACGATGTCATGGTCGACGTGGTAACCCTCATCAAGGACCTGGAAGCTTTACTTCCTAAGGACCGTTCTCAGTTCGTGCTCGGCAGGCTGGCTACAGGGTGGGCCCCGCAACGGTTTGAAACGAGTAAATGGTACATGCCCAAGGACCAATACCCAGATACGTTTTATCCACCCTTTCCATTAGGGCATGGATACGTTTTATCGCATGATGTTGTCGAAAAACTGTATCTGATATCCAAAGAAACGCCGGCTAAGGTACCATTTGACGACGTATACTGCGGTATACTTTTGCACAAGTTAGGCATCGGCATTGTTGATCGAAAGCCGTGGCATAAAGATCGGCACCCGCAACAAAAGCACGATTATTTCAATATTGAGCTAACCGCCAGGAATATGGAGGATGCGTGGAAAACACTTGAAAAGGGACTCTAAAATGCAGTTCTTGTTTATTAGCAATATTTTGTAGCTTATACACTCTAGTACTGGAAAAAAATGACAGCATGAGTACTCAGTAAACTAATATAGACATGATAGATGATACCATATAATGCAAACATACAAATACATTTACTGAATATTGTGATCAGTGTAATGCTATAGTCTTTCTGAAATATATTAGGACATGAGAGCGAATTTTATGCTCTTTGTATATTTTCTATAGTAACTATTTATCGTTTATGTATGGCTAGACTTGTCTAATTTAGCTTCGTACATGTCATATTCTCCAGCCTTTTTAAAAGCAGTGTCCTAGGTATTTATGTTTTTTTCCATGCTAATATTTCGAAATAGTATACTGCGGTATACTTTTGCACAAGTTAGGCATCGGCATTGTTGATCGAAAGCCGTGGCATAAAGATCGGCACCCGCAACAAAAACACGATTATTTCAATATTGAGCTAACCGCCAGGAATATGGAGGATGCGTGGAAAACACTTGAAAAGGGACTCTAAAATGCAGTTCTTGTTTATTAGCAATATTTCGTAGCTTATACACTCTAGTACTGGAAAAAAATGACAGCATGAGTACTCAGTAAATTAATAAAGACATGATAGATGATACCATATAATGCAAACATACAAATACATTTACTGAATATTGTGATCAGTGTAAAGCTATAGTCTTTCTGAAATATATTAGGACATGAGAGCGAATTTTATGCTCATTGTATATTTTCTGTAGTAACTATTAATCGTTTATGTATGGGTAGACTTGTATAATTTCGCTTCGTACATGTCATATTTTCCAGCCTTTTTAAAAGCAGTGTCCTAGGTATTTATGTTTTTCCATGCTAATATTTCGAAATAATTCAATAAAGGAAGTACATGTATATGATAGTATAATGATATTAAAAAACAGAAAGAAAGAAAATGAAAGGCGATAGACTTCAAAGACTCTTTTGGTAGATTCTTTATAAATACATACAGTATATATAAAATATTTCAAAAATATAGATGTTCTACTTATATCCTGAATAGATCATTTACCTATTTATGAGTTTGACCTTTAGCATAATTTGTATAATTTCATCCCTCATAGAAAGGATTCTTATTGATATGAAATTCAATGTTATTGGGCTATTCCACTGTTCAAACTAATCAAGCGCATCACTGCCTTAGGCTGAAGTATACTGATGATTTCAATATAAGTTATAACAATCAACTCATTAAGAGACATGATTCTGTGAAGTATTTAGGACTAAATATAGCTAGTGATCTTGCTCAAGTTTGGTTGACAGTATTGTCAAAAAAGCTAATGCTCGTCTAAAATTCTTGTGTCGTTATCAAAATTGCATGAACTTAAAATCAAGACGCATTTTAAGTTTTTCCTTAATACAATGTTTATTTGATTATGCTAATGCGGCATGGTACTGCAGTCTAGGCAAGGTGGATCAAAACAAGTTAAAAATAATTCAAAATAAGATTGTAAGATTTATCATTCACTTACCACCTAGAACACATATTGGGAAGAGTGAACTTGAAACAGCTGGTCTTCTTCATGTAAACCTTAGATCACAACAACTTTTAATTCACCATGTACATAAGATTTTTTACTCTAATGCAGATCACTATATTTCAAATAATTTTACTCGCTCTTCAAGTGTTCATGGGCATGACACTAGAAATAGTCAATTTAATTTCGTAGTGCATAAGCGGAAAGGTAAAATTGGAAATTCTTTTTATTTTAACGGTATTCTTTTCTGGAATTCCCTCCCAAATTATGTTAAGTCAGTTAAGAATTTTTTACATATTAAAATGGTATTGAAGCATCATCTGAAAAATGTGTCTACTCTATAACTATATTTCTCCTCTCCTTTTTGTAGCTCAGATGGTTTTTTCCTATATTATATGACTTATGTAACCAACGTTTATTATCGATAGTTTCATTATGATTTTCTGTATATAGTTTTTTTTTCCGTTGAGTAAGTCTTGTTTTCACATTTATGTCATCTTCGCCTATTTTATGAAAATGTTATGTTTTATTTTGCTACTTTAGTACATTCTTATTACTTGTCGTACGTGTACGATAGTCTTGTAGCCGTACTAATGTGTTTTCTTAGTGTATTTTTTAATCAGTTATTTAGGAAAATACCCCGTAGGAAATAAGCCATTTCGGCTTTCATGGGCTATCCTGTCATGGTACCTGGTTATGTTTGTATTGCAATTTACCTGACGAATAAAATAAAATCAAATCAATAATTAAGACTAAAGAAAATGGTGTAGGAGCACGTTTCGCAAAAACTACGCAGATCGTAAACATCAACGCAAAAAATAAACAAATTACGCGATTGTAAAATAATGTTTTACGAAAAAGGCTCAATTCGTAAAACAAGCTTCTCGCAATACGTTAAAAAAGAGAGGGGACGTGTTTTACGTTTTATGGTGCATAATAAGTCCACAAAACCTAAATCGTAAATCGTAAATGGACAGGAAAAAAAAGATAAGTTAATATTAATCTTGTACGTTCTCAACCTCCCATCCTCGAGGTCGAGCTCAAGCGGAGCGTGCATGTTGCGCCTCGAACAGCCTGTTCGAAGTTTGCTCCTGCGGGGCAAAGGCAGAAACAGGTGCTACGTGTCATTATCTTTCTCTCAAATTTACTATAAAACGTCAGAACCACTGGCGTAGACAGGGGGCACAGGGGGCACAGGGGGCCATCCCCCCCCCCATTCAGCCACAAGAAAGAAGAAAAAAACAAAGCGAGAGCGAAAAAGCGGGGGGGGGGGGGAGAAAAAGTCCTAAAAACGCTCTACAAGCCGTTATTTTTCTCTCAAAATTGAAAAATGAAATGTTTCGTCCAAGTAATTGAAAAGCAGTCCGGGCGTCGACTTATAACTTTCCACCTAGAAGAATTGTTTGCTAAGAGCCGTTATCTTTCTCTCAAATATGCTAAAACGTCACAGCTTTCGTGCTTCGCGCAGGAAGGGGGAAACTCCCCACAACCCCTGTCACATACAGTGCAGTATTGCATTCATATAACTGAAAAGAAGTCAGGGCGTCGAACTATAACTTGTATATAAAAAATTGTTTCCTACTAGCCGTTTATTTTTCTCTTAAAATAATTTTGCTTAAACGTCAGAGCTTTCGCACGTCGCGTGAAAAGGGAATAACTCCCCCTGCACCCACCCCTGTTACATACAGTGCAGGGTCGGCCTCATATAAGGATGACATTTTCCTTCCTGGCTGCTGCCCAATTCAGTAATATTAATATTTGTATCATTTTGTTTATGTTACTATGTATTCTGTTGTTGTTGTGAATTTTACTGAATGAAAATAAACTGAACTGAACTGAAGTTTAGATATGATCAATCCCGAAAATATGTTATTTGCTAAGGTGTTTCCAAATCGCTCATTTTAATGTCAGCTTTAAACTGTAAATTTAGTTAACTGTTAAATCGTTTCTATTTCTTGTTGGTGTTTGTTTTTTAATCTTAGGGTTTTGTGTGTGTTTTTTTTCCAAACTTTAACAACACCTTTCTTCAATCTAATTCTTAGTTGTCTTCAAATCTGTGGCGACAATTTTTTGTCCAAAATTCGCTTGAGGGGGGGGGGGGGGGGGGGGGGGGTTATGGGGTTAAAAAAAAAGGTTTTCATTCTTAAAGGGGGCAGAATCGACAATAGGATCCTTTATGGTCAAAATACATAATTTTCTTACAAGGGGTGGGGGGGGGGCACGGGCTGGAAGTGCCCCCTGGATCCGCCACTGATACGAACAATGCAGAAAGATCATCTTCATTGCCAATGGACGTTTGTACTGAATATGTCTAGACTGCACGATTCATTAAATCCATTCATTATCAGTAGAACATTATTCAATACCACGATCATCTGATCATGAGTCAAGATACAGCTATCCTTTTAATAACATGCATCGTTTGATTATACCTGACATACCTTGAATTTCGAGGTCTCACACCAACAAT
The DNA here is from genome assembly GCA_025617745.1 of Heliocidaris erythrogramma. NCBI lineage: Eukaryota > Metazoa > Echinodermata > Echinoidea > Camarodonta > Echinometridae > Heliocidaris > Heliocidaris erythrogramma. Next base: position 30,189,543 of record CM046864.1, read on the forward strand.
GCCAAATCCAACATTTCAATGTTGGAACCAGAACCACAATTTTTTTCCGAATTCCCCCTCCCACACAGATATGGCTCCATTGTATTATTATTATTTTTTTTTTATTATTAAGTTCTATTGTTCTATTCAACATTTCAATGCTGAAAGCAAGCGAACCAGGCAGTGGCATTTCTTTTTCGAAGTACTCCTCCCACACAGAAATATCTTGCGTGTACTTTTTAAACATCGTATTTCTTTGTTACTTCAAACAGCAGTTCTTCACTACCATGATTATGAGTGGATATACATTCTCTTTGTAGAATCATCTTTTGAGTTATAACTGAACTATATTGTGAATTTGGAGGTCACACATCAACAATGTAAAATCCAACATTTCAATGTTGAAAAAAAAAACGAAACAGGAACTGGAATATGTTTTTTTTTTCGAATCCCTCTCCCACGCAGGCATGAGTTCACTGTACCATTTAATCGACATTGTTCCTTGTTACTTAAAACGGCAGTTGCCATAACTGTATCAACACAGAAATGTATGGAAAAGTCATAAAACAATACACATATGATACATATCGCATTAATACATGTAAAAAGTCACTAAGTTCTCGTCTAATTGAATTGAACCCTAAAACCATTGCGACTTCTCAAATATAGCTTCGGTTATTACATTTTGTCACTGCTCATTAGCTACTATAGAACAATATGCGGGGATAATCTCATGAAACCGACAACCCACGGGTAGGAAATGATGAAACATAGGACAGCCTAACAATACAAACATGTCCATTTTCCCAGAGGCGGCCCTGGGGGGGGGGGGGGGGGGGCAGCATCTCCACCCAATTGTCAAGCACCCATAAAGTGTTCCTTTCTAATTTTGTAAAGGTGCCCCTCTTTACTCTGATAAGTGCGATATGTGTACTTTTTAAGAACAGCCTTTCCCCATCCTATCAAGTTCTCCTGTTCAGGAGATTACCGGAAGAACTCAGTGGTGACGGTATGCAGTCGATTTGATCTCGGATTTTGCCCGAAAATCCAACATTTGGAGGAAGATTCAAGTATTGTGTCAGGAAAGGTTTTTAAGTTTGGAATATAATGGATCAGAAGAGGCAGGCTAAAGGAGAAGAATCTGGAGGAGAGACCCCAAAGAAGCCGTTAAAAAAGAAGCCTAAGCGGGGCAACGTGGACGATACCGACATGTCCAGTATGAGCGGTGTTACTACCGGGGCGGGAGCGGCCGAGAAAAGTGCTAGGCGTTCGCTCGAGCTAGAGGGGGATGCTCCGCTTCAGAACATGCCAGATCAAGCCCCAGGTTGGTTCATTTCCATTTTCAAAGGGCTTGAAAACCGCATAGAGTACATCATTGATACAGTGCTGAGCAAGAGGCTGAGTGATTTAACAGCAAAGCTGAATGATCAGGAGGAGAAAGTGATTGGTCTAGAGATGGAGGTTGATGGGATGAAGAAGGCTGTAGCTAGCTTGAAAGAGGAAAATACCTCTTTAAAAATCCTGGTGGATGATCTAGAAAATCGCTCCCGAAGGTGTAATCTTGTGTTCCACGGGATACCTGAAGTGGGGGTCGCTGAGGACTGTAAGAAGACCATCGACACTGTCCTACAACAGTTTGTTGGCCTAGCTCAAGCAGATTACTCCATTGAGAGGGTGCATCGCACTCCTACATCAATGCAACAAAGATCTCAACAAGACCAACAGAGTGGATCAAGGCCGGCAAAACCTCGCATGATTCACATTTGTTTTTCGTCATTTCCACATAAAGAGAATGTGAGGGCTGAGTGCTTGAAAAAGTTCAAAGCAGAAGAATATCTTGGCAACAAGCTCTATGTAGCAGAGGACTTCAGCAAAAGGGTCCGGCAATTACGAAAGAACAGAATGGAGCAATTCAAGCACCTGCGTTCAGAGGGAAAGAGACCTTTTTTCATCTATCCCGCCAAACTTGCCTATAAGGACATGAGTTCAGGAAAAGTCCATTTTGTATAAGTCCGAAGAGAACAGTGGGAGACATCTTATCGTTGGAAAACATTTGATTTAGTCTATTGACCTTGCTCATTCATTTGTTTCATCTATATTTATATCCATTTGGATAGATCTGTTTCAACAATTAAAAGAAAAACAAATTAACAATCAATCTTTCTGACCTTTTGAAGTGTGTATAGACCACTTGGTTTCCATCTTTCTTTTTTTTTCTTTAAAGGTACTGCACTTGCTGATAACTGGATTTAAAGGAAAATTAATGTTCATGCATCCGTTTGGGTTATGTCTTGAGTTTGAACACTGAGCATTTTGCTATTTTTCAATTTCAAGTTTTTCTTCTTCTTCTTCAGATTACATCTGCCTCCTTCAGGGTTTTTTTATTATTATTCTTACATACTTACTACATTCCAGAGGTGTCAATTTTATACACAACAAGAATATTTATTTTTTGTGCTAATATTTAATTTAAAAATGACTCAGGGGAGTGCCCTGAGGGCACTTACAAATTCTGTTGTAGAGATGCTATGTCTGTGCTTACACCTGGTGAAACTAGTGATACATTTTAATTTGCATATACCCTGTATGATATACCCTGTATATAGGCCAGGCCCTAGCTGCCCTAGCTGCCCTACTGAGTTGTTTCTTTAAGTATTTATGGTTTGGTGGGTCATGCTGGGCGAGCTGGCCAAAATTTAAAAAAAATGTATAGTTATATTCTCTAATTCTCTAGTTACTCAATTACTTGTAACAAAGAAAAAATAGAAACCTTCTTTTTATCACTTAATATTCAATGGTATCTTTGAAAATCAAAATATCATTTGTAATTGTATTTCTGTAGCCAGTTTGTGACACTTGCTAGACAAATGAAAATGTTGGATTTGGCTGTGTACTGCTGCTACTGTTGTTCTGGTATTCCCTTGCGTGTCTTGTGCAGGACCGGATTTTGATTTGAGGCCCTGCATTTCCATCTTGCGCATGGATTCCCTTGTATTATGGTTTCTTCAATTTTGCTTGTTTTTCTTTATTCATTTTTGGTATTCTTTTATTTTGTTGAATGTAGTTATTTTTGGCTGTGATAACTTTGTTTCTATGAATGGCAGATTGCATGTATATACACTACAGTATTTTGAAGAATCATATCTTCTTGGTTTTAAGTTGAGCATTGTACATGTATGGTGGTGGTGTTGGTTCTCTTTTTTCATTCTGGTTTTGGGGAACAGGTGTATTTCTCAGCAACAATGTATATAAAGCTCCATTCTTTTAATTGTAGAGGGTTGCAAGATTATTTCAAGAGGAAAAAGATTTTTCATTATATGAGATCCCTTAAAACTGATATTTTATTTCTTCAAGAAACTCATTCAAATTTAAATGATGAAAAATTGTGGAAAGCTCAGTGGGGTGAAACTGCCTTTTTTGCTAGTTTTGCTTCAAATAGTAGAGGTGTGGCAATTCTTATCAGAAATTGCATAAATACCAAAGTGAAAGCCATTAATAAGGACCCTAATGGAAGATTTTCGATAATAAGTGCAACATTAAATGAACTCCCGGTTACTCTAGTAAATGTTTATGGACCAAATAATGATGACCCTGATTTTTTACTAAAAGTTTTTGCTGAGATTGACAAGTTTGACAATGCATTTATTATAGTAGGAGGTGATTTTAATGCAGTTATTGATGAGATTGATTACCAGGGTTCACCACTCTAATGTAAAAGCTAGTGAAATGCTAAATGTACTAATGGAGGAATATGGACTTTGTGATGCGTGGAGATCTTTCCATCCAGGTTTGAAAAAGTATACTAGACACCAAAGATCCCCTCGGGCACTATCTAGGTTGGATTTTATTTTATTGCCAAATAATTTTCTGGATAATTGTAAGAAATCCCAAATTTTGCCTGGAATCCAGTCAGATCATTCTGTTGTTTCAGTTGAATTCAATGATAATCAACCTTTGAAGGGTAAGGGCTATTGGAAACTCAACACACATTATTTTTATCATGATAATGATTTTGTTAATTTGATAAAGGATAAAATCAAGGATTTAAAACTTATTCATCAGGAATCCCAGTGCAATGACAACATACTTTGGGACTCTTTTAAATGCTTCATTACAGGAGTCTGTATAGAATATTCTGCTCGGAAGAAAAAACAAAGAAATTTAGAAAAAAGTAAATTATTAGCTGATATTGATACAATTAAATTACAGTTATCTTTGAGCAATACTCTGCATCTGATGACCCCCTACTTTTACAGTTGGAGGAGCTTGAAATTAAACTCGATAAAATTTATGAATTTGAAACTAAGGGTCTGATAACTCGATCCAGAACTAGGTGGTTAAAGGAAGGTGAGAGGAGCAGTAAGTACTTTTGCAATTTGGAAAACAGAGGTTGGCAAAGGAAGAATATTAATAGACTTAAGGATAACCAAGGTACTTTATTAACAAAGTCCAGTAAGATTTTGAAGAATATACATGATTTTTACGCCAAGTTATATTCAATACCAGATGATAATTCAAATTCTATAGATGAGGATGTCCTCAACAATGCAATTTTTGGTAACATATCGATTCCTCAATTATCTGAGGATGACAATACATTTTTGGAGACCCCTTTCTCCAGAAATGAAATATACGAAGCAATTAAATCAATGAAAATGAATAAAGTTCCAGGTTTAGATGGGCTTCCTGCGGAATTTTACTTAGTATTTTGGAATGACATTTGTGATATGTTGATAAACTCCTTTAATTTTTCCTTGCAGAATAGCTCCATGTCTTCGTCACAAAAAATGGTATTATCACTCTCCTTCCTAAAAAACAGAGATCCCCTGTTAATTAAAAATTATCGGCCTATAACTCTTTTGACCACAGATTACAAAGTTTTAGCAAAATGTCTAGCTAATCGATTGAAACGATGTTTGCACACCCTTATTCATCCTGACCAATCTGGTTTTATGAAAGGTAGAAATATTGGTCACAATATTCGTTTTATTTTGGATATCATTGAATATACTGATTTTAAAAACATTCCAGGTGCAATTTTGTTACTCGATATTGAAAAGGCATTTGATAGTGTTTCTCACAATTTTTTATTTCAAACTTTGAAGAAGTTCAATTTTGGTCAAAAATTTATCAATACTGTGAAGACCTTATATTCTTCTCGCGTAAGTTATGTGTTGAATAATGGATTTTAAACAGAATGCATTTCAATGAAGAGAGGTATTTTTCAAGGCTGTCCTATTTCTCCATACTTATTCTTATTTGTTATTGAAATAATGGCTCTTTCCATACGTCAAAATGATCTAATCAAAGGTATTCCATTCCAAATTAATACTGAAGCTAAAATTTCTTTATTTGCAGATGATTCGGTGTGTTTTTTAGATGGGTCCAATAATTCATTTTCTCAACTTTTTGCTACCTTAGCTACTTTTGGGAAATACTCTGGTTGTAAAATCAATGTTAATAAAACTGAAGCAATCTGGATTGGTTCACAAAAAGGAAGCCAAGATTTTCCTTATATCAACCAGGGAGTAACATGGAAATCATCTCAATTTAAAAGTCTTGGAGTAAATTTTTCTTTGAATTTAAGCCTACTTTATTGCTTAAACTATAAGGAGAGATTGTAAAAAAATGGAACATACAATAAATTGCTGGCGAATGAGAAATATTTCTCTAATAGGAAGGATTTGTGTAATTAAAGCACTTGTTCTGCCACAGCTGATTTACCTATTCCTAGTCCTCTGAATTAAAATACCTCGCTCCTTTTTCACTGAGTTGAATAGTATCTTTTACAAGTTTATTTGGAATGGGGGCAGAGATAGAGTCGAAAGAATAGCTATGTGTAATGATTATAAAAATGCTGGTCTTAAAATGATTGACCCCTTAAAGTTTGCCACTGCCCAGAAGATGACGTGGGTTAGATATCTTCTGGACGATAATTTTCATGCTTCTTGGAAATGTGTTGAACTATTTTTTTTGGAAGAATTTAATTGTGATGTTTCCCTTTTATGGAAGTCTAATGCCCCGGAATGTGTCTTGAACGCCTTGGGTAATACGCAGTTAGCCGATTCTTTGCGTTCGTGGTATTTATACAGGGAAGAGGCAACTAAGGAATTTTATGGCTTCAAATTCTCAGAATTAAGTGCATGTCAATCATTGTGGTATAATAAGTTAATTCGTTCTAAATCCAAACCTTTTTTCTATTACGACTCATGGTTTGAAAAGAATATTTTTACCATCTACGATTTGTTTAATCCACCCCTCCCGGGCCATAAGCTTTTCGAAGAACTGATACTAGACTTTGGCATTCCCTCCTCAGATAGAAGAAAATTTAATTTTTTATTGAAAAATATCCCAGAAGAGTGGATGGTGAATTTTGATGTTGATATTATTGGTGTTCATGACACTATAGTTTTTAATCTATTTAATTATAAGAACATTCCCAAGAATGTATACAATGTACTACTTGGCGCTTATACCCCAACCAAGAGATACACCTTTTGGAACGACATTTTATTGCTACCTGCTAATATTAACTGGGAAAATGTTAAATTTGACTAATTTTTTTTTGCACTCTTGATACTAAACTAAGATCTTTTTATTTTAAATTATTTCATAAAGCTATTGCATTGAATGATTTCCTGTTTAAGATCAAAAGGAAAGAATCTCCTAATTGCTCTTTATGTGGAAAGAAAGAGGAAACCCTAATTCATTTATTCTGTGAGTGTGAAAAAGTAACACCAGTTTGGCATGATTTTTTGATTGTAATCTCACAGAAAATGAACTCACACATTACTGTAACTAATTTTGAAAAGCTTTATGGTATATGCAGTGATAAATTTGTTTCATATTTGTTTTTTGCTGTTGAAATATCATATTTATTACTGCAAGTTTAAAAATATGCAATTTTGTCATATTTAAATCTTTTGTTAAGAAACAAAAAGATTTAGAGTATTTGATAGCCAAAAAAACAACACATACTATCTATACACTTTAAAAAATGGCGCTTTGAAATCTAGTTTTGCCATTCTATGTCTACTTATAACTCCTCCCTTTCCTCACTTTATTGTGATCTGATATGTAATACTAAGTATTAGATGTTATATGTACTGTCTTGTCAACTTCTCTACTAATATTCCTGTCCCGCTATACACAGATAATTTTCCCCATTACATAATGCTGGGAATTCTATAGTGATTTTTTTTTGTATTACATGTCTGCATGTGTAACCTTTGTTTATAAGTCACACTGCCACTTTACAACATGAGCGATGACCTCGAACTGGAATTGGGTCATTGGTTTATGCATGTTTTCCTACGTTAATTTCAGGAATGTGTTGTCCATTCGATTTTCTCACGCTCAGTTTTTGTTTTGACTGCCTGGAATGGGCGGGATCGGGGTGCTGTGGGGCGATCTGTCCGTCATGTGTTGTGGAGATTGATTGTGTAGTTTGCGAAGGGATGTGGGGAGGTGGGGAGGGGCGGTTGTGTGTCTGAGTGTTAGGGTGAGGGTATGGAATTGTGGGTGGGGTGTGTATGTGGGGTGGGGGTTGTGTGTGTGTTGGGGGAGTATGGCAGATCGCCTCAATTCTAATTTCTGCTCCTTCCAGTCTTTTTGGTGGCCTGAGCTTCCATTTTGTATTGTGGACGGCAATACATGTATTTAGTTTTACGTTGGGTCCAACGTAATTGTCAGATTTTGATGCAATCCGATCTTGGGGTTCTGGCTCATGTACATATATGAAAGTCTTATAACGTTTAATATCTCTATACATGTACTCTGCTATTTTTATTTTTATTATATTTTATTTTTTCTGTTTCTTTTTTGCATCATCTTAATTATTTGTAAATATCTTGATTTGTCATTAATTTTTATATATAACAATGTTTGTATCTGCCTGAAAGTTTTTGATGTTTGGGAACTCTCAATAAATACACAATTAAAAAAAAAAGTTCTCCTGTTCAAATTGGATGAGTGCTTCTATTTACTTCTGATAATATCCCCTTTCCTTTCCATTAAGTCCCCCTTTTTCCACTTTTCAGTGCCCTTTTTCAAATCTGATTAGCGCCACATCTTTCCTTCTGAATAAGTGGCAATTTCCCTTTCTTATAAATGCCCATTTCCCATTTTGACAAGTGCCGTTTTTCATATCTTATGGATGCCCTTTTGTTTTTTATTTTTCTTCTGACAAATGCCCCCCCCCCCTTGCCCTTTTCCCCTTTTGACAATTCTCCCTTTTACAAATCTGAAGAGCGCGCCATTTTTATTTAGATTATTCCACCATTCACTTTCTAATAAGTGCTATTTTCCCCTTTTGAGAAATGCCACTCACTCCTTATTTCAAGACGGTTCTACAGCCCACCTGTATAGATGTAATTGCCCAAGTCTTGTTAACCATTATCATGATTATGTTGCTTTATGATAAACAGACTTAGAAGCCGTATACGAATATTTTCTTGTTCACTGAGTCGAATTTATACTGCATTTCAATAGGGGTGACATCAGGGCCATAATAAGTAGGACACATTAATCTGACCCAGATAAGTAACATATAATCAGGAGCGTATCTTCATAGGCGACTGGGGGTACATCCCCCAATCGAATATCAAAGAGAGAGAGAGGGGGGGGGGGGGGATGAAGAATAATACAACAGGTGTTAATTAATATTGAATGTATCGAATTAGATTGATGCCCCTTTTTCTCTTGCTCATTTATGTACTTTACTTTTTCTCAGTTGTTATCATCTGACAGCACGTTATTGGAAGCAACCGGTGGCCTGGCTATATAGCCTCTCCATATGATGACGTCATCAAGTCGTCTTCTGTTTTTCGCAAGATTATTTCCCGGTTTTGATGCTCTTGAATTCAAGCTTTCACACAATTATTTCTCCTCTGCATGACACTTTGTGAGCAAATAGTAGCAATTACTCTATTCTGTGGTCCATCGGCTTCAGTTTGATATATGATTTATCCATTTCATTTTTCAGTTCGATGATGGTCTGTAAGTCCATTTTAGCCTTTTCCTCCTTTTCTTGCTAACTATCACCCTAAATGTAGATAGTTATGTACAGATAACTTAATTATACTCCTATGTTATGTTATATATGAATCGTCATATGCCATAATTTATTATTCTGCAAACATATTCAATTAATGTATACGGCCTGTACAAGAATTGACACACCACAGCATTTACTATGCTTCGATTCCTATTTTTATATTATTTTGACCCACTTTTCTGCAGCATGGTGGTACACAGTGATTTACAATTAACGCAACTTGGTAATATTATCTACCTCCATATTTATGCTTCTCAGTCTTCCACTATGAATGTAGCCTATATCCTAATTATTTTTTAATCTATTTTAATTTTAAATCATTATGTATACTTGCATTGCATTAAAGCATGTTAACTAATTGTTAACTATGGAAAAACAATTTTTATGTATTTTAGGAAAATGAATAATGTATATGATCCAACTAATATATGTATAACGATGAATATTGTACAACTTAATTTAACAAAACATGTAAAATTTCTTGGTATTATCCTTGATGATCGACTCAATTTCAACAAGCATAGATCAGATATTTGTAACAATATGTGTGAATTTATGTCAAGAAAAATACCAAGAGTATGGAATCTATTATTTATTTTTGTCATTAATCGAATATGTAAATCGATAACTGAAAGGTCACATGAATAATGGGATCTAAAACCATACTGACAATCATTTAATAATGAATACTTATCGAGGTGGTTAAAAATCCTAGTGCAAACAACAATTTGTTTCTAATATTTTTGAAAAGCATGGTAAGAAAGATATAGGCCTATAGTTCGAAAATAGATGAGGATCCCCTTTCTTAAAAACTGGAATGACCTTACTTATTTTAAGATCATTTGGAACATTCCCAGTGCTAAGAGATAAATTAAAAATGTATGACAAAGGCATGGCAATATAATGAATGATTTTTTTGATCATCTTATAACTCATTTCGTCAATACCCACACTTGTACTATTTTTTAGGCTTTTAACAATATTTATCAATTCATTTTCATTGGTTGGGTGAAAATAAATAGAGTGTATGCAACGTTCAGGTAAGTGAGAAGAAAAATGACTTGAGTTCAAATCAGATGTAATTTCTTTTTTGAAGATTAACAGAGATATTAGCAAAATATGTATTGAATTCCTCAGAAATGAGTTGTGGATTAGTTTACTGTCATTAATGGGAATATATAATGGAGATTTCTTTTTAAATCGTTTCTTTAATAAGTCATTGATAATTTGCCATTATCCTTATCATATTGTTCTAGGTTTTTTTTTCTTCAAATAAACCAATATAGTATTGTCTACGGGCATTTCTTACAATTGTATTTAAACTTTTTCTATATTTCTTATATCGATGCTCAAAACTGATGTTGGAAGGATTTTTACAGAAATATTTATATAGACGATCTTTTTTATCTATACAATTTAATAATGATCTGTTTATCCATGGTTTTCGAGGAATATGCATTTGATTTGGACAGTATTTCACTCCAGTCAATGACTGACAAATCATTACAATCATTACAAAAAAATATTAATAGTATTAACTCAGTATTGCAGATTTAATGAAATGGAAGGATGCTTGTAAGGTTATATGTAGTCTGTTCACTCATATACATGTATGTTACAAAGAAAATAAGGGAGTAATGGGAGGAACAAAAATATTAATACAGCTAGATACAATACATAATTGATAAAATGCCTATTTGGTACATGTAAAGCAAGATAGAATCACACATTTCCACAGACGTATTTAAATAGGCTTGCTAAATTCCCAAACTATCTGTTATATATAGGTTTAAAATGATTCTGATGAAGCTGTGTCGGTCCTGAATATTTTTCACATTTCACACTTGGCATCTTTAGCATGTGAAGTGTTTCTCCACCTATGCTTTCATTTATGATACACCTTGTCCGATTCATTGGAAGCGCATAGGGACGTTATATCATAATGTGACATGCGCTAGACAAGAACAGTTTATCATTATTGTTATTAATATTATTATTCTGTTCTGATTTCAACTGAGTGTTTCACATCCCGCGATAGAAAAAAAAATCACGAGTCTAAATGTAAATTCAAACTATTTGTCGGCAGTCTAACATTTTGCCTTGATTATGTAATGACAAATGATATTTTGGCATATAAAATAGTACACTTAATTTCAATTATTTCCATGGTCATTTCTATAAAAATAAAAAAAGTGCATTCGTTCGAGCATGAAATTTAGATTTATAGATTTATCAATGTGAAAGTAAGTAAAAGCATGACAGTTAGAATGGCAAAATGACTCGGAAACAGTTGCAATAAAAGGAAATAATAGATGGCAACTCCCTGTGGCGCTCGTCACTATCTTGCGCTTCAGTAGTTATGAAGCACATACAATAAAAGCACGTCCGAGAGGATCTGCGAAACTGAAAATCTATATAACCAGGGACGATCGTTAAAGGGAAATTAACCTCAGCGTATGAATTAGCTTATTTTGAATGGTGTAGTATATGCCTCTTATTTGATACATGCAATTTCATGTAAAAACACAGGATATAGATATAAATCACTATTTTCCAGCCAAGTTATCGTCTGCTAGCAATAATAAGGGGGCTGCCATTACTTTATGTGTACACGAACATATTTTTCATCCCAAGTGAAATTTCCTTCATCGTTAACTTGTAATTGATTTTTAGAGGACAAATATATATTAGATAAAGTCACATATTCTGAAATGTAAGTTTAGTTTTATATATTTTTTAAAAGGTCTTAATTTGTTCATAAAAAATATACTTCATAAAAAATATACGTCAAGGACGGAGAATTGACGTCAAGGACGGAGACAATCGTAACAATACCAAAACAAAGCGAGGAATCTGCTTTACAGGATGGCTATTAGAACTCATGGGTCGTCAATTATCTAGGCCCATGGCCAATAACAATCGTAATACAATCAGAACAAAGCGACGTATCTGTTGTAAAGGTAGGCTATTATCAATGCATATGGTACCTAATGATCCGTGTCATGCACAAAATGGCAGCCTCCATGGAAAGACGTAGCAGACAATAGGTGCATCTAGAATATCACGTGGGGTTACTTGTCCTTTAATGTCCACTGGCAGGCCCGTAGCCAGAGGGGGTCGGAGGGGTCGGACGACCCCCCCCCCCCCCGCCCCTTCTTGGGCTGAGGTCCGCTTTTTCTGCGACTTCAAAAATGTGTGTTCAAAATCATCATTCACAACCCCTAAATTTCCCCTCGGGAGTCCTCAAATTGCAGCAAAAGGCATCTAGATTGTAAAGTTTTCCGGGGGGAGCATGCCCCCGGACCCCCCTATTGATTATGACAAAAATGTCCACTTTTACCAAAAACGACCCACCCCTTTAGAAACCCTGGCTACGGGCCTGACTGGTATAGGCAAATTTTGTCGATTGATGTACGGCAATATTTTTTTTTTAATGCTTCAAAATAGTGAGAAATGGTATGTGATTATCAGGACTTCACTGGAAGGTGTAGTTTATTTGATAAACTTAATACTGATATTAAAATTGGTACAGAAAATTCATGTCAAAAGGTGTATTTAAAGCGTTAAAAGGGGTCAAAATGACCATAATTTGAGAACCGTATAAACCCGGCTCCCGTATATGACTGTCTTCTAACGGGGACCGTATATACCCGGCTCCCGTTGTCAGATTCACATGCAAAGGCAGCTTGATAAATGTACACAAAAAAGAAACATATCTACTAATTTCCTTTCACTACATTATGAATTATTAAATCCTAAACAATGATTTTGCAAAACCGCGAAAGATTCTTCCGTTCTTTGTTATTCTTTGGGTTAAACAACTTATACTTTTTTGGAATATTAGGTCATTTACTAAAATATGACTTGATAAAAGCTTTCTGAGTCATATGAAAAGCAGGACATCTGAACTTGAACTTAAACTTCAACTTTATTTATCCTATAACAATACAAATCCTGAAATAAAATGTGTACAAATTTAAATATAACAGAGTTAAGGATAAAAAGGAACCAGAAAATAGCATGAATGCTAATCGAATCTGGTACCTTTAAACTTGGAAAATATTGTTTGGTAATGAAATAAACAACATAAAAAATCAAATAATGAAATTTATCTCCCTGTTCCTGCATGTCACACAAAGTACAACATGGTAAGGCCTGATCAGGTAAATAGCAACCATTAGCTATTAGCAACTAATGATTTCCACAAAGAAACTTACAAAGAGAAATTCTATCTACAAAGTCTAATTTTAATAAATAATAATTGTTAAGTCCAATTTCGTGAAATTTTGATATTTTTCTATACCCAAGTGATTCTGAAAATGAAATAGGGTTCACGGTTCCGAAAATTGTGCAGTGTAAACTCAATATAACGAGGTCCTTGGGACCATCAAAATTACCTTGTTATAGCAGGAATCTCGTTACATCAGGTTTTAAAAAACAATAGATTATAAAGCGCTGGGATCAGGAATATTACCTTGTTATATCAGGAATTGTGTTACGTCAGACCTCTTTATACTGAGTTTCCACTTACAGGGTTCGTATCTAAAAAAAAAAAAAATAGTTTTCATAATTCCAAAGGTTCATAACTCCGAAAATTCCTGAGAGACCTGCATCATTTTCAGAAATACGATCCTTCGGAATTATGCACCTTACCTTCTTTTTAATGTGTGTCTTTTTCAGCAACAATGGGAAATATGGGTGAAAGAGAGTCCTTATCAGAGAAGAAAGGGAACTTATTGACCACTTATACCACTTAGACCACTTACGATATTTAGACCACTTACTCGTGGTCTAGTGAATACGTCACGGGACTGTGGATCACATATGGTTCACGGTCCAAATCCCGCCGCAGCACTACATGTCATTTGGCAACATATTAATCTATATTTACCACTCTCCACCCAGGTGTAGTAAACGGGTACCTGGTAGGAAGTTATTCCTTGAATGCGTTCAGCGCCTTAGGGCAGCTCGGCTAATGCCAGGGTAATAGTAGTACTTTGTAGGGGGCCTGAGCATCCCCTTGGGTGGATATGTGCGCCATACAATTGTAGCTATTATTATCATAACTATTTTTTAAAGGTATCTTTCAGACTTGAAAAGGCTCACTTATCAGAGAGGGGAACAGGCAGTTATTGGAGAGAAATGCTGAACTTATTAGAGGTAAATATTGCTCTCAGATTTGAAAAGAAGCACTTATCAGAAGGAAAAAGAGACATTTTCTTGCGTACTTGATAAAGGGATATCGGACTGGCATTACTGTCTTCTTCTTAATTACTTTTGCTGAATATATGAATTACTTTGGCAATTTTCATACCGTCAACCCCAGTTGATAGTAATACGTTTAAAAAAACATGTGTTTGAAGGAAAATGGTTTTCAGGAGTAAATTATTTATACTGTCTAATCGATGACTTTTGTGATTTTGCTACTTTTGAAAACTATCGCTTAACTCCATCGAATCAGTCGAGTACAAGAATAGGAAAAATTGGTTAGATTCAGGTAAATAATCTGAAATGCGTTGATTAAAAGTAGGAATCTTTTGTGATAATGATTTGCCCATATTAGCAAAATGGTTGCTTAATAATTTTACAATTACTTGTAAGTCATCTTTATTCCTGTTTTCCCCCCATACTCAATTGCAGTTCTTCTTTTCTTTTTCTTTTTCTTTTTTTGGACACTCGATTAATAAATTTCATCTACCATTCAAGTCATTTTATTCATATTTATTTGAGAATCGATATATTTTCTTATTTTAAAAGAGTTATAAGGATGTGTTTAAATTTTGTATATTTTGTTCGAGTTTGAGGGGAGGGATTGTGTTTATATTACTAGTAAAGAAATGTTATCATTCTTTTCTGTTGCTGTTTTTGTCGTCGATGATACTCCTTATTAAAAAAATTGGTGATCCATGGTAATCGCGGGATTTTTTATAATTCGACATTATAGTATTTGTTCCGGAATGACATCATCAGAAGTGTGCATCAATATTTGATTAAATTTATTAAATAACTCTTTACAGTCTTGTATCAAATACGATTTTCTGGTCACTTGATCTTAGTCTTTCCTTCAGGCGAATAATATTTGCAGTAGTCAAGCACTTTTTATAACAGATGGTGGGAGGATCAGGAATATGAGTAAAGACAGGAAAATGATCAGTCATATCTGAAAGGAGAATTCCTGCATCTGGACGAGGATGAACATTTTTAAACATATTTTGCAGGGCCAGATAGTCCCGTACTAATTGCGGGGTTAGCCCACTTTGGTAAAAATAATGGTGAAAAGCAAGTGGGCTAAGCTTAACCCCGGGGAATTGGTGGGGCTAAGTCCCCCCTTAGCCCCACGAATTTCCCGGGGTTAAGCGAAATTTTGCAAGTGTGAACAGCATATATGAGTCTTGCAGATAAAAGTGTGATCCGGGTAGGTTTGACAATCAAAGGAACAAATGAGTTTTAAAAGTTTTAAAAAATCCAGATTATCCTGTGGAAAAAACCCCTTCGACCCCCCCCCCCCCCCCACTTCTTCCTTCCCTACACCCCTTCTCCATTCCCTTTTTCACCTCTCTTGCTTCCGCGCACTCTATCCCTGCTCTCTCTCTCTCTCTCTCTCTCTCTCTTTCTCTCGTCTGACTCCCCTTAAAGTGGCTATTCAAAGAAAATCACAAATATGGCAATTAATGTATCACTAGAAACTGGGAAGCTTACAGATGGCAATCGTATAAGTTTTATGTCAACTGCGTATCTGATGATTATCAAAACAACACAAATAAAAGCTCTTCTCAGCATCTGGAATATCCGAGGATTCGTCAGAAATATAGCGATGTTTTGATGTCGTCACACTCGGGATCGATCCTGCTTAAAGGGAAATTAACCTCAGCGTATGAATTAGCTTATTTTGAATGGTGTAGTATATGCCTCTTATTTGATACATGCAATTTCATGTAAAAACACAGGATATAGATATAAATCACTATTTTCCAGCCAAGTTATCGTCTGCTAGCAATAATAAGGGGGCTGCCATTACTTTATGTGTACACGAACATATTTTTCATCCCAAGTAAAATTTCCTTCATCGTTAACTTGTAATTGATTTTTAGAGGACAAATATATATTAGATAAAGTCACATATTCTGAAATGTAAGTTTAGTTTTATATATTTTTTAAAAGGTCTTAATTTGTTCATAAAAAATATACTTCATAAAAAATATACGTCAAGGACGGAGAATTGACGTCAAGGACGGAGACAATCGTAACAATACCAAAACAAAGCGAGGAATCTGCTTTACAGGATGGCTATTAGAACTCATGGGTCGTCAATTATCTAGGCCCATGGCCAATAACAATCGTAATACAATCAGAACAAAGCGACGTATCTGTTGTAAAGGTAGGCTATTATCAATGCATATGGTACCTAATGATCCGTGTCATGCACAAAATGGCAGCCTCCATGGAAAGACGTAGCAGACAATAGGTGCATCTAGAATATCACGTGGGGTTACTTGTCCTTTAAGCAGACGACGTCCTATAATGAATGAACGTAATTGCAATGCAATTATTTATCAAATTATAAAGAGTTTGGTGTATTTAAACATGACCTTATTTCACACCATTATAAAGGGAAAGTGAAACTGATTCTGATAGCTAAAACCGTTTGATTGTAAATACACAGGAGAAGGGTCAATGATCAATGAAATAAACCCCACTTTCAAATTAAAAAGCCCTCCGAATAATAGCAGGATGGTATTCGTTCCCTCTTGAAACGCCGAACATGCCCCGGTGCAAGCAGCTGAAAATACAATGGCGTCTTATTTTGTTTACAAGTGACTGATTCCTTTATTTTTTTAACGCTGCATTTTTCATCAAAATAATACCATACACGAAGTTAAGAGTGAGGCAACAGACTTACATTAAGACTGACGCTAGTGAAGGAAGAGAAATAAGTGAAGAGGAGATGACAAAATAGGCTCTGAAAAATGTGTAAGATGTTATGGGACATCGTCTGCTTAGACAGGACTGGTCCATGGTGTGTCGTCACATATCTCAGCAGCGTTCGAGGAGCTCTTCAGCTGCTATATCGGGGGCTGTATTTTACCGTTTTATAATTGATAATAATCATTACTTCAAATGTTTCCAAGCGTTGAATTTGGATAACCTTGTTTAATTTATGCCATCTATGCAATAATAAGTATTAAGCCAATATTTAAAATCATTAAAGTTCTACTTTAACTCTCTCCAGCTCCCACACTCTCTCACTCACTCTCTCTCTATCTCTCTCTCTCTCATTATCCTACTCTCTTTCTATCACTCTCTCTCTCTCTCATTCTCTCTCTCTCTCTCTCTCTTCGTCTATATCCCTCTACCCCTTCCCCGCGTCGTCAAGGATCAGTAATACAATACGTGTATGATGTCATGGGTATCTGTTTCATGCGGCATACCAAGTATTGTCGCTACAACGTGTTTTCATCCCGGGCTCTCACACAGGTATGCTAAACTCATCTTCACACTGATGACCTACTCTATATCAGGGATGGATCCATCATTTTGTAAAGGGAGAGGAGGCACATTCCGAAAAAAATACACAAATCAGGGGAGCAATTCGGGGGTGTACTTAACCCGTTGAAGACGGTAAAGCCCAGTGCGATTCCCCCGCTGGGAACGGTAAAAATCCTGACAAGCTCAACGAAGCGTGATTGTCAAGGAGGGGGTGTGGTCTACTGCGTTCATAGCCAATCAGCGCCTTGATCGCTTTTGCCGCTGGCTTACTGAATATTCATAGTGTTCGGTGCACGAAACTGCGCGATACCTAATGCATTAATCATTTTCTTGTTTTCTTATTGGCTAGTGCCGACGGAAGTAATGAATAATTTATGAGGTTCCGCTGTCAACACGAATGTTTTTTTGCGCCGGTTGTATTTACCCCCCCCCCCCCCCCCCCCCTCTCTCTCTCTCTTTAGAAAGAGGAATACGTGGTTAGTGAATTTATACGACATATCATTTCCACCCCATTTTGTTTCCTCCATCTCCATGAAATTCATCTGTTTCATCCTAATTTTCTGCCTGTATTCTTTTTCCGAGAGTAAATACTTTTACTTCCATTCGTCTTTTTTAATTTATTTATTGTATTTCTTGTCTTCCCCATCCCCCTTATCTTATACTTTCATTTTCGGCTTGTTCATAAAAAAAATTCCAATGACCCAGAACCACAGTGTTTGTATCAGGCTGGCCCTCCAAAAATCTCTCAAAGCAAATATGAAGATTTGCTAACTCTCTGTTCTGGACGCATCCCCGTCATCAATCATCCAGATAACCAAGCATTTTACCGCCAGCTTCCGCACTAAACAGGTGGTATTGTAGCAACTTCACTCATCATTTGTTTACATTAGACAGACAGGACTGATCAAAGCTTGATCATAGTTTGTTTATGTGGATAAGCTGGTTAAAGTTCATTCAACTGCTCACTTCCTCACTGGACAATACCAAAGACCTTCTTCTTATTCAACTTCTGCACTCAGCATTCATCTTTTGTTCTCCACTACACCAGGCAAGGCACTCTACACATGTTCTACATTCTTCATTGCTTCACTCCCTTATAATAGAACTTGTTTTTGTTGCCTGGATACAAACCTTCCAATGACATGAGTTTACTGAGCACATGGACTTTTAGCTTTTCACTTAGTAGGAAGTTTTCATCTAGAGAACACGTTCTTTTTCTACTGAGTCACACATTCACAACCTAGGACTACCAACATTTGGACATCGCATCTTCATTACTCATCCATTTTCTTTATCTGGCAAACGGCAGATTTGACTCTTATTTTATCAACATTAGACAACAGTGAACTACTTTCTTTTCGCTTGTGCTGGCCGCGGGGCCAGTGCAGTATTTGTAAATAGAGCTCTTTCGCGATCGCGAATATGCAGGATTTGTTTCGCCAACTCTTGCCTACAACTATTACATATAATCTGCATTATTGGATTTACTGACAGCACAAGAAGGAACATCATTGGTGAGTAGGAAACCACAAACAACTATTTCCTACAGTATTCATGTGCACTTATCTGGTGTGATTTATTTTCACGCACATCGTATTTATTGTTGTTCATGCATTTATTTCAATTCCAAGCAGATAAAATACAAACGTAAAGTATATACAAAATATAATTGAATAGAAAACAAAGTCACATCACAAGACAATATAATCAATTCAATCATAAAAGGAATGAAAAAAGAGAACTTAAGAAAAGCCACTGCGAAGGTTTGTGGAAATAATGTTCCCTCTAATAAATTGTGATAAGATAATATAATGTGAGATTACACAATATGCGATTAAACAATCTGCAATAACTAATACATAAGAACATACAACAATATTAAGCCAAAATGGCAAGAATTACAATACTAATCAGAGTGATAAATGTGCGAAAATAAGATGTAAGCATTTAGTCATACATATAGAATGAAGATGCAGTTTCAGTTTTCTTTTAAACAATGACATATGAATGGACATTTTTAGGAAGAGAGTTCCAGACCTGAGGTAGGGTATGCCGTACTGTCCTCTTTGAGAATGACGTTGATACTTTACTTTTTAATACTACTGGTATGGGCATCCCACTTCTTTCAAAATTCCCCGAAAAATTAACAACATTTACTTTTGATATTGGAATTGTATCAATTATAAGGAAGATATTCTCAACAGTCCATATATCATGACAGTTATTATGAAAGATAGAACATTTTTTGGGGGAGATTAAGAATCATAATTTCTTTGCTCTGAAGCATTTAGAGATATATTGTAACTTTTAGAGATATATAGTATGTTGAGAGGTATGTTGTATGTTGTATATGTTGTATTATATATTGTATGTTGAGAGATATCTTGTATGTTGTATATGCTGTATATGTTGTATTACCTTATAATTAACTTGCGTAAGAAATTGTATTTGTGATGTAGATATTTCCAACTAGAGCGTTGAGGTGATGATAATTTTCAGATCTTTTGTGGTAATATAAGTCACAAAGATATTTGTATAATAGTAATTTGATTACTATGATTCTGATTTGTTGATTACAAGAAAGATTGACTAAAATCAACTCACATCTCTGAGAACTTGTGCCAACATTGAAAGGGGTGGGGTGACTAATGTATGTATTCACAGACATATACTAAGATGCTGGCGTATTTGTCCGCACTAACACTTCCATCTTTTCTTTAAGTTGAAGCTTAGCTTATAGTAGAGATATGATAGATGTAAGTATTAACGACGAACTCATAATTATATTTTGTTAAGCAAATCTTCACGATGACTGTGCATTATTTTTAATTTATGAAGGAAGCCTGTTTTAGGTACATAGATTTTTTCAATAAATTTAACTTTATCAATTAACATGATTTTGTATTTTTTTTTTCTGATTTTAAAATGGTTGATAACCTTGAGTACAGAATAATTGTGTAACATTTTTTTTTTACAACTCTTTATAAATTGATATAGAAAACTCTCACCAATTATCTCTTATCTGTTTTCATACAGTTGCTGTGGTCAATCATTTTCCACTGTCATAATGTATAATATTCACCATTACCAGTTTATAGTAGTGGTATATAGTGAATAGTAATGCAAGTCTGAGAGTAAATTTTCCTCATATTTTGTCCCTGCAGAGGTATATGAGGTAATTGCTAATTGTAATTTGTTCGCTAGTAGCATTCTCTTGCTGACCTACAATGTGTCATTCAGAAATAGTACGTTTGACAATGATGAAAACAAGTTGGATCTTCCAAAAAGTATATAACGGCTTTAAATATTTTATTCACTGACATAATTCGTATGAAGTTTAATGAAATCAAATAGAAAGCAACCTGTTGTTGGGTGTCTGGAAAACGAAGACCGAAGACCGGGGATCTGTGATATAGCCTACCACTTATTTCATTATTATACTCAGCTCAAAATCCACAAATATGCTGTTGCATTGCCAACTACATAATGATTAGCTACATTCAAACTGCTTTCATTATTATACTCAGCTCAAATCCACGAACAATATTCTGTTGCATTGCCAATTACACTACAAAACTGTTTTAATGTAAAAACGCAACATCATATTGCATTGAAAATAGACTCACATTTTGCAGTGCTCTTTCTACTCATGTACAATGTGTAATGCTCAGCTTTCTCGATCTTCAGATAGGCCTACTGATCTCATGGCAACATCTTCTATTTGAAGGTGGCGCTGTACGTAGATGAGTTAAGCTCGTGAAGCTTGCATTAATTATTTTGCACTTTTACTCCCATTGACAATACGCAGATCCCCGGTCTTCGGTCTTCGTTTTCCAAACCTGGTGTTAGGTGTCTGGAAAACGAAGACCGAAGACCGGGGATCTTCAATTTTGGACTTTGGACTTTGCCTCCTCCACGTGTTCCCGCCCCAACCAAACGTGTGCGCGCGGGAACTTCCGTGTCTTCGGTCTTCGGTCTTCGTTTTCCAAACCTGTTGTTGGGTGTCTGGAAAACGAAGACCGAAGACCGGGGATCTGTGATAGACTCTTTTTCAATTTGTCCCCTTGAAGACACCTTCCTGAAAAATGTTCGAAAATTTCTACCAACGCGTCGCGACGTTACCCGACTGTTTAGCAAAAGCCATTTTGACGTCAGTTATTTTCCACTTATATGAACAATTCAAGACCAAAAACGACCTAATTACTACGTCACTTCCTTGCCAACTCACGACCAGCTACGAATGACTAGTTCACGACGTGATTTTGACTTCAAGTATTTACCACTTGTTTAACGATTATTCAAGACCAAAAATCGACGTTAATATTACGTGACTTCACGACCAGCTACGAATGACGAGTTCATGACGTGATTTTGACGTGAGTTATTTTCAACTTATATGAACAATTCAAGACCAAAAAGCGACGTAATTATTACGTCACTTCTTTGCCAACTCACGACCAGCTAAGAATGACTTGTTCATGACGTGTTTTAACGTCAGTTATTTTACACCAATATGAACAATTCATGACCAAAAAACGACATAATTATTCCGTCACTCCATTGCCAACCCACGACCAGCTACGAATGACCAGTTCACGACGTGATTTTGATGTCAGTTACTTTCCACTTATTTGAACAATTCAAGACCAAAAAATGACGTAATTATTACGTCACTCCATTGCCAACCCACGACCAGCTACGAATGACCAGTTCACGACGTGATTTGACGTCAAGTATTTACCACTTGTTTAACGATTATTCAAGACCCAAAATCGAGGTTAATATTACGTGACTTAAATTCAAACTCACGACCAGCTAAGAATGACTAGTTCATGACGTGATTTTGATGTCAGTTACTTTCCACTTATTTGAACAATTCAAGACCAAAAAATGACGTAATTATTACGTCACTCCATTGCCAACCCACGACCAGCTACGAATGACCAGTTCACGACGTGATTTTGACGTTAAGTATTTACCACTTGTTTAACGATTATTCAAGACCCAAAATCGAGGTTAATATTACGTGACTTAAATTCAAACTCACGACCAGCTAAGAATGACTAGTTCATGACGTGATTTTGATGTCAGTTACTTTCCACTTATTTGAACAATTCAAGACCAAAAAATGACGTAATTATTACGTCACTTCATTGCCAATTCACGACCAGCTATGATTAACTAGTTCAAGACGTAATTTTGACGTCAAGTATTTACCACTTGTTTAACGATTATTCAAGACCCAAAATCGAGGTTAATATTACGTGACTTATATTCCAACTCACGACCAGATAAGAATAACTTATTCATGACGTGATTTTGATGTCAGTTATTTTCCACTTATATGAACAATTCAAGACCAAAAAAACGACGTAATTATTACGTCACTTCATTGCCAACTCACGACCAGCTACGATTAACTAGTTCACAACGTGATTTTGACGTCAAGTATTTACCACTTGTTTAACGATTATTCAAGACCCAAAATCGAGGTTAATATTACGTGACTTAAATTCAAACTCACGACCAGCTAAGAATGACTAGTTCATGACGTGATTTTGATGTCAGTTACTTTCCACTTATTTGAACAATTCAAGACCAAAAAATGACGTAATTATTACGTCACTTCATTGCCAATTCACGACCAGCTATGATTAACTAGTTCAAGACGTAATTTTGACGTCAAGTATTTACCACTTGTTTAACGATTATTCAAGACCAAAAATCGACGTTAATATTACGTGACTTCACGACCAGCTACGAATGACGAGTTCATGACGTGATTTTGACGTGAGTTATTTTCAACTTATATGAACAATTCAAGACCAAAAAGCGACGTAATTATTACGTCACTTCTTTGCCAACTCACGACCAGCTAAGAATGACTTGTTCATGACGTGTTTTAACGTCAGTTATTTTACACCAATATGAACAATTCATGACCAAAAAACGACATAATTATTCCGTCACTCCATTGCCAACCCACGACCAGCTACGAATGACCAGTTCACGACGTGATTTTGATGTCAGTTACTTTCCACTTATTTGAACAATTCAAGACCAAAAAATGACGTAATTATTACGTCACTCCATTGCCAACCCACGACCAGCTACGAATGACCAGTTCACGACGTGATTTTGACGTTAAGTATTTACCACTTGTTTAACGATTATTCAAGACCCAAAATCGAGGTTAATATTACGTGACTTAAATTCAAACTCACGACCAGCTAAGAATGACTAGTTCATGACGTGATTTTGATGTCAGTTACTTTCCACTTATTTGAACAATTCAAGACCAAAAAATGACGTAATTATTACGTCACTTCATTGCCAATTCACGACCAGCTATGATTAACTAGTTCAAGACGTAATTTTGACGTCAAGTATTTACCACTTGTTTAACGATTATTCAAGACCCAAAATCGAGGTTAATATTACGTGACTTATATTCCAACTCACGACCAGATAAGAATAACTTATTCATGACGTGATTTTGATGTCAGTTATTTTCCACTTATATGAACAATTCAAGACCAAAAAAACGACGTAATTATTACGTCACTTCATTGCCAACTCACGACCAGCTATGATTAACTAGTTCAAGACGTAATTTTGACGTCAAGTATTTACCACTTGTTTAACGATTATTCAAGACCCAAAATCGAGGTTAATATTACGTGACTTAAATTCAAACTCACGACCAGCTAAGAATGACCAGTTCATGACGTGATTTTGATGTCAGTTACTTTCCACTTATTTGAACAATTCAAGACCAAAAAATGACGTAATTATTACGTCACTTCATTGCCAATTCACGACCAGCTATGATTAACTAGTTCAAGACGTAATTTTGACGTCAAGTATTTACCACTTGTTTAACGATTATTCAAGACCAAAAATCGCAGTTTAATATTACGTGACTTCACGACCAGCTAAAAATGACTAGTTCATGACGTGATTTTGACGTCAGTTATTTTCCTCTTATATGAACAATTCAAGACCAAAAATCGACGTAATTATTACGTCACTTCTTGCCAACTCACGACCAGCTAAGAATGACTAGTTCGTGACGTGTTTTGACGTCAGTTATTTTACACCAATATGAACAATCCATGACCAAAAAATGACGTAATTATTACGTCACTTCATTGCCAATTCACGACCAGCTACGAATGACTAGTTCAAGACGTGATTTTGACGTCAAGTATTTACCACTTGTTTAACGATAATTCAAGACCAAAAATCGACGTTAATATTACGTGACTTCACGACCAGCTAAGAATGACTAGTTCATGACGTGATTTTGACGTCAGTTATTTTCCACTTATATGAACAATTCAAGACCAAAAACGACCTAATTACGACGTCACTTCCATGCCAACTCACGACCAGCTACGAATGACCAGTTCACGACGTGATTTTTACGTCAAGTATTTACCACTTGTTTAACGATTATTCATGACCCAAAATCGAGGTTAATATTACGTGACTTAAATTCCAACTTACGACCAGCTAAGAATGACTTATTCATGACGTGATTTTGATGTCAGTTACTTTCCACTTATATGAACAATTCAAGACCAAAAACGACCTAATTACGACGTCACTTCCATGCCAACTCACGACCAGCTACGAATGACCAGTTCACGACGTGATTTTTACGTCAGTATTTACCACTTGTTTAACGATTATTCATGACCCAAAATCGAGGTTAATATTACGTGACTTAAATTCAAGCTCACGACCAGCTAAGAATGACTAGCTCATGACGTGATTTTGACGTCAGTTATTTTCCTCTTATATGAACAATTCAAGACCAAAAACGACCTAATTACGACGTCACTTCCTTGCCAACTCACGACCAGCTACGATTAACTAGTTCAAGACGTGACTTTGACGTCAAGTATTTACCACTTGTTTAACGATTATTCAAGACCCCAAATCGAGGTTAATATTACGTGACTTAAATTCAAACTCACGACCAGCTAAGAATGACTAGTCCATGACGTGATTTTGATGTCAGTTACTTTCCACTTATTTGAACAATTCAAGACCAAAAAATGACGTAATTATTACGTCACTTCATTGCCAATTCACGACCAGCTATGATTAACTAGTTCAAGACGTGATTTTGACGTCAAGTATTTACCACTTGTTTAACGATTATTCAAGACCAAAAATCGCAGTTTAATATTACGTGACTTCACGACCAGCTACGAATGACGAGTTCATGACGTGATTTTGACGTGAGTTATTTTCCACTTATATGAACAATTCAAGACCAAAAAGCGACGTAATTATTACGTCACTTCTTTGCCAACTCACGACCAGCTAAGAATGACTTGTTCATGACGTGTTTTAAAGTCAGTTATTTTACACCAATATGAACAATTCATGACCAAAAAACGACATAATTATTCCGTCACTCCATTGCCAACCCACGACCAGCTACGAATGACCAGTTCACGACGTGATTTTGATGTCAGTTACTTTCCACTTATTTGAACAATTCAAGACCAAAAAATGACGTAATTATTACGTCACTCCATTGCCAACCCACGACCAGCTACGAATGACCAGTTCACGACGTGATTTTGACGTCAAGTACTTACCACTTGTTTAACGATTATTCAAGACCCAAAATCGAGGTTAATATTACGTGACTTAAATTCAAACTCACGACCAGCTAAGAATGACTAGTTCATGACGTGATTTTGATGTCAGTTACTTTCCACTTATTTGAACAATTCAAGACCAAAAAATGACGTAATTATTACGTCACTCCATTGCCAACCCACGACCAGCTACGAATGACCAGTTCACGACGTGATTTTGACGTTAAGTATTTACCACTTGTTTAACGATTATTCAAGACCCAAAATCGAGGTTAATATTACGTGCCTTAAATTCAAACTCACCACCAGCTAAGAATGACTAGTTCATGACGTGATTTTGATGTCAGTTACTTTCCACTTATTTGAACAATTCAAGACCAAAAAATGACGTTAATTATTACGTCACTTCATTGCCAATTCACGACCAGCTATGATTAACTAGTTCAAGACGTAATTTTGACGTCAAGTATTTACCACTTGTTTAACGATTATTCAAGACCAAAAATCGCAGTTTAATATTACGTGACTTCACGACCAGCTAAAAATGACTAGTTCATGACGTGATTTTGACGTCAGTTATTTTCCTCTTATATGAACAATTCAAGACCAAAAATCGACGTAATTATTACGTCACTTCTTGCCAACTCACGACCAGCTAAGAATGACTAGTTCGTGACGTGTTTTGACGTCAGTTATTTTACACCAATATGAACAATCCATGACCAAAAAATGACGTAATTATTACGTCACTTCATTGCCAATTCACGACCAGCTACGAATGACTAGTTCAAGACGTGATTTTGACGTCAAGTATTTACCACTTGTTTAACGATAATTCAAGACCAAAAATCGACGTTAATATTACGTGACTTCACGACCAGCTAAGAATGACTAGTTCATGACGTGATTTTGACGTCAGTTATTTTCCACTTATATGAACAATTCAAGACCAAAAAGCGACGTTAATATTACGTGACTTAAATTCCAACTTACGACCAGCTAAGAATGACTTATTCATGACGTGATTTTGATGTCAGTTACTTTCCACTTATATGAACAATTCAAGACCAAAAACGACCTAATTACGACGTCACTTCCTTGCCAACTCACGACCAGCTACGAATGACCAGTTCACGACGTGATTTTGACGTCAAGTATTTACCACTTGTTTAACGATTATTCATGACCCAAAATCGAGGTTAATATTACGTGACTTAAATTCAAACTCACGACCAGCTAAGAATGACTAGCTCATGACGTGATTTTGACGTCAGTTATTTTCCTCTTATATGAACAATTCAAGACCCAAAACGACCTAATTACTACGTCACTTCCTTGCCAACTCACGACCAGATACGATTAACTAGTTCAAGACGTGACTTTGACGTCAAGTATTTACCACTTGTTTAACGATTATTCAAGACCAAAAATCGACGTTAATATTACGTGACTTAAATTCCAACTTACGACCAACTAAGAATGACTTATTCATGACGTGATTTTGACGTCAGTTATTTTCCTCTTATATGAACAATTCTAGACCAAAAACGACCTAATTACTACGTCACTTCCTTGCCAACTCACGACCAGCTACGAATGACTAGTTCACGACGTGATTTTGACGTCAAGTATTTACCACTTGTTTAACGATTATTCAAGACCAAAAATCGACGTTAATATAACGTGACTTAAATTCCAACTTACGCCCAATCAAGAATGACTTATTCATGGCGTGATTTTGATGTCAGTTACTTTCCACTCATTTGAACAATTCAAGACCAAAAAATGACGTAATTATTACGTCACTTCATTGCCATTTCACGACCAGCTACGAATGACTAGTTCACGACGTGACTTTGACGTCAAGTATTTACCACTTGTTTACAATTATTCAAGACCAAAAATCGAGGTTAATATTACGTGACTTATATTCCAACTCACGACCAGATAAGAATAACTTATTCATGGCGTGATTTTGACGTCAGTTATTTTCCACTTATATGAACAATTCAAGACCAAAAAGCGACGTAATTATTACGTCACTTCTTTGCCAACTCACGACCAGCTAAGAATGACTTGTTCATGACGTGCTTTAACGTCAATTATTTTACACCAATATGAACAATTCATGACCAAAAAACGACATAATTATTCCGTCACTCCATTGCCAACCCACGACCAGCTACGAATGACCAGTTCACGACGTGATTTTGATGTCAGTTACTTTCCACTTATTTGAACAATTCAAGACCAAAAAATGACGTAATTATTACGTCACTCCATTGCCAACCCACGACCAGCTACGAATCACCAGTTCACGACGTGATTTTGACGTCAAGTATTTACCACTTGTTTAACGATTATTCAAGACCCAAAATCGAGGTTAATATTACGTGACTTAAATTCAAACTCACGACCAGCTAAGAATGACTAGTTCATGACGTGATTTTGATGTCAGTTACTTTCCACTTATTTGAACAATTCAAGACCAAAAAATGACGTAATTATTACGTCACTCCATTGCCAACCCACGACCAGCTACGAATGACCAGTTCACGACGTGATTTTGACGTTAAGTATTTACCACTTGTTTAACGATTATTCAAGACCCAAAATCGAGGTTAATATTACGTGACTTAAATTCAAACTCACGACCAGCTAAGAATGACTAGTTCATGACGTGATTTTGATGTCAGTTACTTTCCACTTATTTGAACAATTCAAGACCAAAAAATGACGTAATTATTACGTCACTTCATTGCCAATTCACGACCAGCTATGATTAACTAGTTCAAGACGTAATTTTGACGTCAAGTATTTACCACTTGTTTAACGATTATTCAAGACCCAAAATCGAGGTTAATATTACGTGACTTATATTCCAACTCACGACCAGATAAGAATAACTTATTCATGACGTGATTTTGATGTCAGTTATTTTCCACTTATATGAACAATTCAAGACCAAAAAAACGACGTAATTATTACGTCACTTCATTGCCAACTCACGACCAGCTACGATTAACTAGTTCACAACGTGATTTTGACGTCAAGTATTTACCACTTGTTTAACGATTATTCAAGACCAAAAATCGCAGTTTAATATTACGTGACTTCACGACCAGCTAAAAATGACTAGTTCATGACGTGATTTTGACGTCAGTTATTTTCCTCTTATATGAACAATTCAAGACCAAAAATCGACGTAATTATTACGTCACTTCTTGCCAACTCACGACCAGCTAAGAATGACTAGTTCGTGACGTGTTTTGACGTCAGTTATTTTACACCAATATGAACAATCCATGACCAAAAAATGACGTAATTATTACGTCACTTCATTGCCAATTCACGACCAGCTACGAATGACTAGTTCAAGACGTGATTTTGACGTCAAGTATTTACCACTTGTTTAACGATAATTCAAGACCAAAAATCGACGTTAATATTACGTGACTTCACGACCAGCTAAGAATGACTAGTTCATGACGTGATTTTGGCGTCAGTTATTTTCCACTTATATGAACAATTCAAGACCAAAAAGCGACGTTAATATTACGTGACTTAAATTCCAACTTACGACCAGCTAAGAATGACTTATTCATGACGTGATTTTGATGTCAGTTACTTTCCACTTATATGAACAATTCAAGACCAAAAACGACCTAATTACGACGTCACTTCCTTGCCAACTCACGACCAGCTACGAATGACCAGTTCACGACGTGATTTTGACGTCAAGTATTTACCACTTGTTTAACGATTATTCATGACCCAAAATCGAGGTTAATATTACGTGACTTAAATTCAAACTCACGACCAGCTAAGAATGACTAGCTCATGACGTGATTTTGACGTCAGTTATTTTCCTCTTATATGAACAATTCAAGACCAAAAACGACCTAATTACTACGTCACTTCCTTGCCAACTCACGACCAGATACGATTAACTAGTTCAAGACGTGACTTTGACGTCAAGTATTTACCACTTGTTTAACGATTATTCAAGACCAAAAATCGACGTTAATATTACGTGACTTAAATTCCAACTTACGACCAACTAAGAATGACTTATTCATGACGTGATTTTGACGTCAGTTATTTTCCTCTTATATGAACAATTCTAGACCAAAAACGACCTAATTACTACGTCACTTCATTGCCATTTCACGACCAGCTACGAATGACTAGTTCACGACGTGACTTTGACGTCAAGTATTTACCACTTGTTTACAATTATTCAAGACCAAAAATCGAGGTTAATATTACGTGACTTATATTCCAACTCACGACCAGATAAGAATAACTTATTCATGGCGTGATTTTGACGTCAGTTATTTTCCACTTATATGAACAATTCAAGACCAAAAAATGACGTAATTATTACGTCACTCCATTGCCAACTCACGACCAGCTAAGAATGACTTGTTCATGACGTGTTTTAACGTCAGTTACTTTCCACTTATTTGAACAATTCAAGACCAAAAAATGACGTAATTATTACGTCACTCCATTGCCAACCCACGACCAGCTACGAATGACCAGTTCACGACGTGATTTTGACGTCAAGTATTTACCACTTGTTTAACGATTTTTCAAGACCCAAAATCGAGGTTAATATTACGTGACTTATATTCCAACTCACGACCAGAGAAGAATAACTTATTCATGGCGTGATTTTGACGTCAGTTATTTTCCACTTATATGAACAATTCAAGACCCAAAAAACGACGTAATTATTACGTCACTTCATTGCCAACTCACGACCAGCTACGATTAACTAGTTCACAACGTGATTTTGACGTCAAGTATTTACCACTTGTTTAACGATTATTCAAGACCAAAAATCGACGTTAATATTACGTGACTTCACGACCAGCTACGAATGACGAGTTCATGACGTGATTTTGACGTCAGTTATTTTCCACTTATATGAACAATTCAAGACCAAAAAGCGACGTAATTATTACGTCACTTCTTTGCCAACTCACGACCAGCTAAGAATGACTTGTTCATGACGTGTTTTAACGTCAGTTATTTTCCACTTATATGAACAATTCAAGACCAAAAAATGACGTAATTATTCCGTCACTCCATTGCCAACCCACGACCAGCTACGAATGACCAGTTCACGACGTGATTTTGATGTCAGTTACTTTCCACTTATTTGAACAATTCAAGACCAAAAAATGACGTAATTATTACGTCACTCCATTGCCAACCCACGACCAGCTACGAATGACCAGTTCACGACGTGATTTTGACGTCAAGTATTTACCACTTGTTTAACGATTATTCAAGACCCAAAATCGACGTTAATATTACGTGACTTAAATTCAAACTCACGACCAGCTAAGAATGACTAGTTCATGACGTGATTTTGATGTCAGTTATTTTACACCAATATGAACAATTCATGACCAAAAAATGACGTAATTATTACGTCACTTCATTGCCAATTCACGACCAGCTACGAATGACTAGTTCAAGACGTGATTTTGACGTCAAGTATTTACCACTTGTTTAACGATAATTCAAGACCAAAAATCGACGTTAATATTACGTGACTTCACGACCAGCTAAGAATGACTAGTTCATGACGTGATTTTGACGTCAAGTATTTACCACTTGTTTAACGATTATTCAAGACCCAAAATCGAGGTTAATATTACGTGACTTAAATTCAAACTCACGACCAGCTAAGAATGACTAGTTCATGACGTGATTTTGATGTCAGTTACTTTCCACTTATTTGAACAATTCAAGACCAAAAAATGACGTAATTATTACGTCACTTCATTGCCAATTCACGACCAGCTATGATTAACTAGTTCAAGACGTGATTTTGACGTCAAGTATTTACCACTTGTTTAACGATTATTCAAGACCCAAAATCGAGGTTAATATTACGTGACTTATATTCCAACTCACGACCAGCTAAGAATGACTTATTCATGACGTGATTTTGATGTCAGTTATTTTCCACTTATATGAACAATTCAAGACCAAAAAAACGACGTAATTATTACGTCACTTCATTGCCAACTCACGACCAGCTACGATTAACTAGTTCACAACGTGATTTTGACGTCAAGTATTTACCACTTGTTTAACGATTATTCAAGACCAAAAATCGCAGTTTAATATTACGTGACTTCACGACCAGCTAAAAATGACTAGTTCATGACGTGATTTTGACGTCAGTTATTTTCCTCTTATATGAACAATTCAAGACCAAAAATCGACGTAATTATTACGTCACTTCTTGCCAACTCACGACCAGCTAAGAATGACTAGTTCGTGACGTGTTTTGACGTCAGTTATTTTACACCAATATGAACAATCCATGACCAAAAAATGACGTAATTATTACGTCACTTCATTGCCAATTCACGACCAGCTACGAATGACTAGTTCAAGACGTGATTTTGACGTCAAGTATTTACCACTTGTTTAACGATAATTCAAGACCAAAAAGCGACGTTAATATTACGTGACTTAAATTCCAACTTACGACCAGCTAAGAATGACTTATTCATGACGTGATTTTGATGTCAGTTACTTTCCACTTATATGAACAATTCAAGACCAAAAACGACCTAATTACGACGTCACTTCCTTGCCAACTCACGACCAGCTACGAATGACCAGTTCACGACGTGATTTTGACGTCAAGTATTTACCACTTGTTTAACGATTATTCAAGACCAAAAATCGAGGTTAATATTACGTGACTTAAATTCAAACTCACGACCAGCTAAGAATGACTAGTTCATGACGTGATTTTGACGTCAGTTATTTTCCTCTTATATGAACAATTCAAGACCAAAAACGACCTAATTACTACGTCACTTCCTTGCCAACTCACGACCAGCTACGAATGACTAGTTCACGACGTGATTTTGACGTCAAGTATTTACCACTTGTTTAACGATTATTCAAGACCAAAAATCGACGTTAATATTACGTGACTTAAATTCCAACTTACGACCAGCTAAGAATGACT
The DNA here is from genome assembly GCA_025617745.1 of Heliocidaris erythrogramma. Taxonomy (NCBI): domain Eukaryota; kingdom Metazoa; phylum Echinodermata; class Echinoidea; order Camarodonta; family Echinometridae; genus Heliocidaris; species Heliocidaris erythrogramma. The sequence goes on from CM046864.1 coordinate 30,222,688, forward strand.
TATTCATGACGTGATTTTGACGTCAGTTATTTTCCACTTATATGAACAATTCAAGACCAAAAACGACCTAATTATTACGTCACTTCCTTGCCAACTCACGACCAGCTACGAATGACTAGTTCACGACGTGATTTTGACGTCAAGTATTTACCACTTGTTTAACGATTATTCAAGACCAAAAATCGACGTTAATATTACGTGACTTAAATTCCAACTTACGACCAATCAAGAATGACTTATTCATGACGTGATTTTGATGTCAGTTACTTTCCACTTATTTGAACAATTCAAGACCAAAAAATGACGTAATTATTACGTCACTTCATTGCCAATTCACGACCAGCTACGAATGACTAGTTCACGACGTGACTTTGACGTCAAGTATTTACCACTTGTTTAACGATTATTCAAGACCAAAAATCGAGGTTAATATTACGTGACTTATATTCCAACTCACGACCAGATAAGAATAACTTATTCATGACGTGATTTTGACGTCAGTTATTTTCCACTTATATGAACAATTCAAGACCAAAAAGCGACGTAATTATTACGTCACTTCTTTGCCAACTCACGACCAGCTAAGAATGACTTGTTCATGACGTGTTTTGACGTCAGTTATTTTACACCAATATGAACAATTCATGACCAAAAAACGACGTAATTATTCCGTCACTCCATTGCCAACCCACGACCAGCTACGAATGACCAGTTCACGACGTGATTTTGATGTCAGTTACTTTCCACTTATTTGAACAATTCAAGACCAAAAAATGACGTAATTATTACGTCACTCCATTGCCAACCCACGACCAGCTACGAATGACCAGTTCACGACGTGATTTTGACGTCAAGTATTTACCACTTGTTTAACGATTATTCAAGACCCAAAATCGAGGTTAATATTACGTGACTTAAATTCAAACTCACGACCAGCTAAGAATGACTAGTTCATGACGTGATTTTGATGTCAGTTACTTTCCACTTATTTGAACAATTCAAGACCAAAAAATGACGTAATTATTACGTCACTCCATTGCCAACCCACGACCAGCTACGAATGACCAGTTCACGACGTGATTTTGACGTCAAGTATTTACCACTTGTTTAACGATTATTCAAGACCCAAAATCGAGGTTAATATTACGTGACTTAAATTCAAACTCACGACCAGCTAAGAATGACTAGTTCATGACGTGATTTTGATGTCAGTTACTTTCCACTTATTTGAACAATTCAAGACCAAAAAATGACGTAATTATTACGTCACTTCATTGCCAATTCACGACCAGCTACGATTAACTAGTTCAAGACGTGATTTTGACGTCAAGTATTTACCACTTGTTTAACAATTATTCAAGACCAAAAATCGAGGTTAATATTACGTGACTTATATTCCAACTCACGACCAGATAAGAATGACTTATTCATGACGTGATTTTGACGTCAGTTATTTTCCACTTATATGAACAATTCAAGACCAAAAAGCGACGTAATTATTACGTCACTTCTTTGCCAACTCACGACCAGCTAAGAATGACTAGTTCATGACGTGTTTTGACGTCAATTATTTTACACCAATATGAACAATTCATGACCAAAAAACGACATAATTATTCCGTCACTCCATTGCCAACCCACGACCAGCTACGAATGACTAGTTCACGACGTGATTTTGATGTCAGTTACTTTCCACTTATTTGAACAATTCAAGACCAAAAAATGACGTAATTATTACGTCACTCCATTGCCAACCCACGACCAGCTACGAATGACCAGTTCACGACGTGATTTTGACGTCAAGTATTTACCACTTGTTTAACGATTATTCAAGACCCAAAATCGAGGTTAATATTACGTGACTTAAATTCAAACTCACGACCAGCTAAGAATGACTAGTTCATGACGTGATTTTGATGTCAGTTACTTTCCACTTATTTGAACAATTCAAGACCAAAAAATGACGTAATTATTACGTCACTCCATTGCCAACCCACGACCAGCTACGAATGACCAGTTCACGACGTGATTTTGACGTCAAGTATTTACCACTTGTTTAACGATTATTCAAGACCCAAAATCGAGGTTAATATTACGTGACTTAAATTCAAACTCACGACCAGCTAAGAATGACTAGTTCATGACGTGATTTTGATGTCAGTTACTTTCCACTTATTTGAACAATTCAAGACCAAAAAATGACGTAATTATTACGTCACTTCATTGCCAATTCACGACCAGCTACGATTAACTAGTTCAAGACGTGATTTTGACGTCAAGTATTTACCACTTGTTTAACGATTATTCAAGACCCAAAATCGAGGTTAATATTACGTGACTTATATTCCAACTCACGACCAGATAAGAATAACTTATTCATGACGTGATTTTGATGTCAGTTATTTTCCACTTATATGAACAATTCAAGACAAAAAAACGACGTAATTATTACGTCACTTCATTGCCAACTCACGACCAGCTACGATTAACTAGTTCACAACGTGATTTTGACGTCAAGTATTTACCACTTGTTTAACGATTATTCAAGACCAAAAATCGCAGTTTAATATTACGTGACTTCACGACCAGCTAAAAATGACTAGTTCATGACGTGATTTTGACGTCAGTTATTTTCCACTTATATGAACAATTCAAGACCAAAAAGCGACGTAATTATTACGTCACTTCTTGCCAACTCACGACCAGCTAAGAATGACTAGTTCATGACGTGTTTTGACGTCAGTTATTTTACACCAATATGAACAATTCATGACCAAAAAATGACGTAATTATTACGTCACTTCATTGCCAATTCACGACCAGCTACGAATGACTAGTTCAAGACGTGATTTTGACGTCAAGTATTTACCACTTGTTTAACGATAATTCAAGACCAAAAATCGACGTTAATATTACGTGACTTCACGACCAGCTAAGAATGACTAGTTCATGACGTGATTTTGACGTCAGTTATTTTCCACTTATATGAACAATTCAAGACCAAAAAGCGACGTTAATATTACGTGACTTAAATTCCAACTTACGACCAGCTAAGAATGACTTATTCATGACGTGATTTTGATATCAGTTACTTTCCACTTATATGAACAATTCAAGACCAAAAACGACATAATTACGACGTCACTTCCTTCCCAACTCACGACCAGCTACGATTAACTAGTTCAAGACGTGACTTTGACGTCAAGTATTTACCACTTGTTTAACGATTATTCAAGACCAAAAATCGACGTTAATATTACGTGACTTAAATTCCAACTTACGACCAACAAAGAATGACTTATTCATGACGTGATTTTGACGTCAGTTATTTTCCTCTTATATGAACAATTCAAGACCAAAAACGACCTAATTACTACGTCACTTCCTTGCCAACTCACGACCAGCTACGAATGACTAGTTCACGACGTGATTTTGACGTCAAGTATTTACCACTTGTTTAACGATTATTCAAGACCAAAAATCGACGTTAATATTACGTGACTTAAATTCCAACTTACGACCAATCAAGAATGACTTATTCATGACGTGATTTTGATGTCAGTTACTTTCCACTTATTTGAACAATTCAAGACCAAAAAATGACGTAATTATTACGTCACTCCATTGCCAACCCACGACCAGCTAAGAATGACTTGTTCATGACGTGTTTTGACGTCAGTTACTTTCCACTTATTTGAACAATTCAAGACCAAAAAATGACGTAATTATTACGTCACTCCATTGCCAACCCACGACCAGCTACGAATGACCAGTTCACGACGTGATTTTGACGTCAAGTATTTACCACTTGTTTAACGATTTTTCAAGACCCAAAATCGAGGTTAATATTACGTGACTTATATTCCAACTCACGACCAGAGAAGAATGACTTATTCATGACGTGATTTTGACGTCAGTTATTTTCCACTTATATGAACAATTCAAGACCAAAAAACGACGTAATTATTACGTCACTTCATTGCCAACTCACGACCAGCTACGATTAACTAGTTCACAACGTGATTTTGACGTCAAGTATTTACCACTTGTTTAACGATTATTCAAGACCAAAAATCGACGTTAATATTACGTGACTTCACGACCAGCTACGAATGACGAGTTCATGACGTGATTTTGACGTGAGTTATTTTCCACTTATATGAACAATTCAAGACCAAAAAGCGACGTAATTATTACGTCACTTCTTTGCCAACTCACGACCAGCTAAGAATGACTTGTTCATGACGTGTTTTAACGTCAGTTATTTTACACCAATATGAACAATTCATGACCAAAAAACGACGTAATTATTCCGTCACTCCATTGCCAACCCACGACCAGCTACGAATGACTAGTTCACGACGTGATTTTGATGTCAGTTACTTTCCACTTATTTGAACAATTCAAGACCAAAAAATGACGTAATTATTACGTCACTCCATTGCCAACCCACGACCAGCTACGAATGACCAGTTCACGACGTGATTTTGACGTCAAGTATTTACCACTTGTTTAACGATTATTCAAGACCCAAAATCGAGGTTAATATTACGTGACTTAAATTCAAACTCACGACCAGCTAAGAATGACTAGTTCATGACGTGATTTTGATGTCAGTTATTTTACACCAATATGAACAATCCATGACCAAAAAATGACGTAATTATTACGTCACTTCATTGCCAATTCACGACCAGCTACGAATGACTAGTTCAAGACGTGATTTTGACGTCAAGTATTTACCACTTGTTTAACGATAATTCAAGACCAAAAATCGACGTTAATATTACGTGACTTCACGACCAGCTAAGAATGACTAGTTCATGACGTGATTTTGACGTCAGTTATTTTCCACTTATATGAACAATTCAAGACCAAAAAGCGACGTTAATATTACGTGACTTAAATTCCAACTTACGACCAGCTAAGAATGACTTATTCATGACGTGATTTTGATGTCAGTTACTTTCCACTTATATGAACAATTCAAGACCAAAAACGACCTAATTACGACGTCACTTCCTTGCCAACTCACGACCAGCTACGAATGACCAGTTCACGACGTGACTTTGACGTCAAGTATTTACCACTTGTTTAACGATTATTCAAGACCAAAAATCGACGTTAATATTACGTGACTTAAATTCCAACTTACGACCAACTAAGAATGACTTATTCATGACGTGATTTTGACGTCAGTTATTTTCCACTTATATGAACAATTCAAGACCAAAAACGACCTAATTACTACGTCACTTCCTTGCCAACTCACGACCAGCTACGAATGACTAGTTCACGACGTGATTTTGACGTCAAGTATTTACCACTTGTTTAACGATTATTCAAGACCAAAAATCGACGTTAATATTACGTGACTTAAATTCCAACTTACGACCAATCAAGAATGACTTATTCATGACGTGATTTTGATGTCAGTTACTTTCCACTTATTTGAACAATTCAAGACCAAAAAATGACGTAATTATTACGTCACTTCATTGCCATTTCACGACCAGCTACGAATGACTAGTTCACGACGTGACTTTGACGTCAAGTATTTACCACTTGTTTACAATTATTCAAGACCAAAAATCGACGTTAATATTACGTGACTTATATTCCAACTCACGACCAGATAAGAATAACTTATTCATGACGTGATTTTGACGTCAGTTATTTTCCACTTATATGAACAATTCAAGACCAAAAAGCGACGTAATTATTACCTCACTTCTTTGCCAACTCACGACCAGCTAAGAATGACTTGTTCATGACGTGTTTTAACGTCAATTATTTTACACCAATATGAACAATTCATGACCAAAAAACGACATAATTATTCCGTCACTCCATTGCCAACCCACGACCAGCTACGAATGACCAGTTCACGACGTGATTTTGACGTCAGTTACTTTCCACTTATTTGAACAATTCAAGACCAAAAAATGACGTAATTATTACGTCACTCCATTGCCAACCCACGACCAGCTACGAATGACCAGTTCACGACGTGATTTTGACGTCAAGTATTTACCACTTGTTTAACGATTATTCAAGACCCAAAATCGAGGTTAATATTACGTGACTTAAATTCAAACTCACGACCAGCTAAGAATGACTAGTTCATGACGTGATTTTGATGTCAGTTACTTTCCACTTATTTGAACAATTCAAGACCAAAAAATGACGTAATTATTACGTCACTCCATTGCCAACCACGACCAGCTACGAATGACCAGTTCACGACGTGATTTTGACGTCAAGTATTTACCACTTGTTTAACGATTATTCAAGACCCAAAATCGAGGTTAATATTACGTGACTTAAATTCAAACTCACGACCAGCTAAGAATGACTAGTTCATGACGTGATTTTGATGTCAGTTACTTTCCACTTATTTGAACAATTCAAGACCAAAAAATGACGTAATTATTACGTCACTTCATTGCCAATTCACGACCAGCTATGATTGACTAGTTCAAGACGTGATTTTGACGTCAAGTATTTACCACTTGTTTAACGATTATTCAAGACCCAAAATCGAGGTTAATATTACGTGACTTATATTCCAACTCACGACCAGATAAGAATGACTTATTCATGACGTGATTTTGATGTCAGTTATTTTCCACTTATATGAACAATTCAAGACCAAAAAAACGACGTAATTATTACGTCACTTCATTGCCAACTCACGACCAGCTACGATTGACTAGTTCACAACGTGATTTTGACGTCAAGTATTTACCACTTGTTTAACGATTATTCAAGACCAAAAATCGCAGTTTAATATTACGTGACTTCACGACCAGCTAAAAATGACTAGTTCATGACGTGATTTTGACGTCAGTTATTTTCCACTTATATGAACAATTCAAGACCAAAAATCGACGTAATTATTACGTCACTTCTTGCCAACTCACGACCAGCTAAGAATGACTAGTTCGTGACGTGTTTTGACGTCAGTTATTTTACACCAATATGAACAATTCATGACCAAAAAATGACGTAATTATTACGTCACTTCATTGCCAATTCACGACCAGCTACGAATGACTAGTTCAAGACGTGATTTTGACGTCAAGTATTTACCACTTGTTTAACGATAATTCAAGACCAAAAATCGACGTTAATATTACGTGACTTAAATTCCAACTTACGACCAGCTAAGAATGACTTATTCATGACGTGATTTTGATGTCAGTTACTTTCCACTTATATGAACAATTCAAGACCAAAAACGACCTAATTACTACGTCACTTCCTTGCCAACTCACGACCAGCTACGAATGACCAGTTCACGACGTGATTTTGACGTCAAGTATTTACCACTTGTTTAACGATTATTCAAGACCCAAAATCGAGGTTAATATTACGTGACTTAAATTCAAACTCACGACCAGCTAAGAATGACTAGTTCATGACGTGATTTTGACGTCAGTTATTTTCCACTTATATGAACAATTCAAGACCAAAAACGACCTAATTACTACGTCACTTCCTTGCCAACTCACGACCAGCTACGATTAACTAGTTCAAGACGTGACTTTGACGTCAAGTATTTACCACTTGTTTAACGATTATTCAAGACCAAAAATCGACGTTAATATTACGTGACTTAAATTCCAACTTACGACCAACTAAGAATGACTTATTCATGACGTGATTTTGACGTCAGTTATTTTCCACTTATATGAACAATTCAAGACCAAAAACGACCTAATTACTACGTCACTTCCTTGCCAACTCACGACCAGCTACGAATGACTAGTTCACGACGTGATTTTGACGTCAAGTATTTACCACTTGTTTAACGATTATTCAAGACCAAAAATCGACGTTAATATAACGTGACTTAAATTCCAACTTACGCCCAATCAAGAATGACTTATTCATGACGTGATTTTGATGTCAGTTACTTTCCACTTTTGAACAATTCAAGACCAAAAAATGACGTAATTATTACGTCACTTCATTGCCATTTCACGACCAGCTACGAATGACTAGTTCACGACGTGATTTTGACGTCAAGTATTTACCACTTGTTTACAATTATTCAAGACCAAAAATCGACGTTAATATTACGTGACTTATATTCCAACTCACGACCAGCTAAGAATGACTTATTCATGACGTGATTTTGACGTCAGTTATTTTCCACTTATATGAACAATTCAAGACCAAAAAGCGACGTAATTATTACGTCACTTCTTTGCCAACTCACGACCAGCTAAGAATGACTAGTTCATGACGTGTTTTGACGTCAGTTATTTTACACCAATATGAACAATTCAAGACCAAAAAACGACGTAATTATTACGTCACTCCATTGCCAACTCACGACCAGCTACGAATGACTAGTTCACGACGTGATTTTGATGTCAGTTACTTTCCACTTATTTGAACAATTCAAGACCAAAAAATGACGTAATTATTACGTCACTCCATTGCCAACCCACGACCAGCTACGAATGACTAGTTCACGACGTGATTTTGACGTCAAGTATTTACCACTTGTTTAACGATTATTCAAGACCAAAAATCGACGTTAATATTACGTGACTTAAATTCCAACTCACGACCAGCTAAGAATGACTTATTCATGACGTGATTTTGACGTCAGTTATTTTCCACTTATATGAACAATTCAAGACCAAAAAACGACGTAATTATTACGTCACTTCATTGCCAACTCACGACCAGCTACGATTAACTAGTTCACGACGTGATTTTGACGTCAAGTATTTACCACTTGTTTAACGATTATTCAAGACCAAAAATCGACGTTAATATTACGTGACTTCACGACCAGCTACGAATGACTAGTTCATGACGTGATTTTGACGTCAGTTATTTTCCACTTATATGAACAATTCAAGACCAAAAAGCGACGTAATTATTACGTCACTTCTTTGCCAACTCACGACCAGCTAAGAATGACTAGTTCATGACGTGTTTTGACGTCAGTTATTTTACACCAATATGAACAATTCAAGACCAAAAAACGACGTAATTATTACGTCACTCCATTGCCAACCACGACCAGCTACGAATGACTAGTTCACGACGTGATTTTGATGTCAGTTACTTTCCACTTATTTGAACAATTCAAGACCAAAAAATGACGTAATTATTACGTCACTCCATTGCCAACCCACGACCAGCTACGAATGACCAGTTCACGACGTGATTTTGACGTCAAGTATTTACCACTTGTTTAACGATTATTCAAGACCCAAAATCGAGGTTAATATTACGTGACTTAAATTCAAACTCACGACCAGCTAAGAATGACTAGTTCATGACGTGATTTTGATGTCAGTTACTTTCCACTTATTTGAACAATTCAAGACCAAAAAATGACGTAATTATTACGTCACTCCATTTCCAACTCACGACCAGCTACGAATGACTAGTTCACGACGTGATTTTGACGTCAAGTATTTACCACTTGTTTAACGATTATTCAAGACCCAAAATCGAGGTTAATATTACGTGACTTAAATTTAAACTCACGACCAGCTAAGAATGACTAGTTCATGACGTGATTTTGATGTCAGTTACTTTCCACTTATTTGAACAATTCAAGACCAAAAAAACGACGTAATTATTACGTCACTTCATTGCCAACTCACGACCAGCTACGAATAACTAGTTCACAACGTGATTTTGACGTCAAGTATTTACCACTTGTTTAACGATTATTCAAGACCAAAAATCGACGTTAATATTACGTGACTTCACGACCAGCTACGAATGACGAGTTCATGACGTGATTTTGACGTCAGTTATTTTCCACTTATATGAACAATTCAAGACCAAAAAGCGACGTAATTATTACGTCACTTCTTTGCCAACTCACGACCAGCTAAGAATGACTAGTTCATGACGTGTTTTGACGTCAGTTATTTTACACCAATATGAACAATTCATGACCAAAAAACGACGTAATTATTACGTCACTCCATTGCCAACTCACGACCAGCTACGAATGACTAGTTCACGACGTGATTTTGATGTCAGTTACTTTCCACTTATTTGAACAATTCAAGACCAAAAAATGACGTAATTATTACGTCACTCCATTGCCAACCCACGACCAGCTACGAATGACTAGTTCACGACGTGATTTTGACGTCAAGTATTTACCACTTGTTTAACGATTATTCAAGACCCAAAATCGAGGTTAATATTACGTGACTTAAATTCAAACTCACGACCAGCTAAGAATGACTAGTTCATGACGTGATTTTGATGTCAGTTACTTTCCACTTATTTGAACAATTCAAGACCAAAAAATGACGTAATTATTACGTCACTCCATTGCCAACTCACGACCAGCTACGAATGACTAGTTCACGACGTGATTTTGACGTCAAGTATTTACCACTTGTTTAACGATTATTCAAGACCCAAAATCGAGGTTAATATTACGTGACTTAAATTCAAACTCACGACCAGCTAAGAATGACTAGTTCATGACGTGATTTTGACGTCAGTTATTTTCCACTTATTTGAACAATTCAAGACCAAAAAACGACGTAATTATTACGTCACTTCATTGCCAACTCACGACCAGCTACGAATGACTAGTTCACGACGTGATTTTGACGTCAAGTATTTACCACTTGTTTAACGATTATTCAAGACCAAAAATCGACGTTAATATTACGTGACTTCACGACCAGCTACGAATGACTAGTTCACGACGTGATTTTGACGTTAAGTATTTACCACTTGTTTAACGATTATTCAAGACCCAAAATCGACGTTAATATTACGTGACTTAAATTCCAACTCACGACCAGCTAAGAATGACTAGTTCATGACGTGATTTTGACGTCAGTTACTTTCCACTTATTTGAACAATTCAAGACCAAAAAATGACGTAATTATTACGTCACTTCATTGCCAATTCACGACCAGCTATGAATGACTAGTTCAAGACGTGATTTTGACGTCAAGTATTTACCACTTGTTTAACGATTATTCAAGACCAAAAATCGAGTTAATATTACGTGACTTTACGACCAGCTAAAAATGACTAGTTCATGACGTGATTTTGACGTCAGTTATTTTCCTCTTATATGAACAATTCAAGACCAAAAATCGACGTAATTATTACGTCACTTCATTGCCAATTCACGACCAGCTACGAATGACTAGTTCAAGACGTGATTTTGACGTCAAGTATTTTCCACTTGTTTAACGATAATTCAAGACCAAAAATCGACGTTAATATTACGTGACTTCACGACCAGCTAAGAATGACTAGTTCATGACGTGATTTTGACGTCAGTTATTTTCCACTTATATGAACAATTCAAGACCAAAAAGCGACGTTAATATTACGTGACTTAAATTCCAACTTACGACCAGCTAAGAATGACTTATTCATGACGTGATTTTGATGTCAGTTACTTTCCACTTATATGAACAATTCAAGACCAAAAACGACCTAATTACTACGTCACTTCCTTGCCAACTCACGACCAGCTACGAATGACCAGTTCACGACGTGATTTTGACGTCAAGTATTTACCACTTGTTTAACGATTATTCAAGACCAAAAATCGACGTTAATATTACGTGACTTAAATTCAAACTCACGACCAGCTAAGAATGACTAGTTCATGACGTGATTTTGACGTCAGTTATTTTCCACTTATATGAACAATTCAAGACCAAAAACGACCTAATTACTACGTCACTTCCTTGCCAACTCACGACCAGCTACGAATGACTAGTTCACGACGTGATTTTGACGTCAAGTATTTACCACTTGTTTAACGATTATTCAAGACCAAAAATCGACGTTAATATTACGTGACTTAAATTCCAACTTACGACCAACTAAGAATGACTAGTTCACGACGTGATTTTGACGTCAGTTATTTTCCACTTATTTGAACAATTCAAGACCAAAAAGCGAAGTAATTATTACGTCACTTCGTTGCCAACTCACGACCAGCTAAGAATGACTAGTTCATGACGTGATTTTGACGTCAGTTATTTTTCACTTATATGAACAATTCAAGACCAAAAAACGACGTAATTATTACGTCACTTCATTGCCAACTCACGACCAGCTACGAATGACTAGTTCACGACGTGATTTTGACGTCAAGTATTTACCACTTGTTTAACGATTTTTCAAGACCAAAAATCGACGTTAATATTACGTGACTTCACGACCAGCTAAGAATGACGAGTTCATGACGTGATTTTGACGTCAGTTATTTTCCACTTATATGAACAATTCAAGACCAAAAACGACCTAATTATTACGTCACTTCTTTGCCAACTCACGACCAGCTACGAATGACTAGTTCACGACGTGATTTTGACGTCAAGTATTTACCACTTGTTTAACGATTATTCAAGACCAAAAATCGACGTTAATATTACGTGACTTAAATTCCAACTCACGGCCAGCTACGAATGACTAGTTCTCGACGTGATTTTGACGTCAAGTATTTACCACTTGTTTAACGATTATTCAAGACCAAAAATCGACGTTAATATTACGTGACTTCACGACCAGCTAAAATGACTAGTTCATGACGTGATTTTGACGTCAGTTATTTTCCACTTATATGAACAATTCAAGACCAAAAATCGACGTAATTATTACGTCACTTCTTTGCCAACTCACGACCAGCTAAGAATGACTAGTTCATGACGTGTTTTAACGTCAGTTATTAAGACCAAAAATCGACGTTAATATTACATGACTTAAATTCCAACTTACGACCAACTAAGAATAACTTATTCATGACGTGATTTTGATGTCAGTTACTTTCCACTTATTTGAACAATTCAAGACCAAAAACGACCTAATTACTACATCACTTCCTTGCCAACTCACGACCAGCTACGAATGACGAGTTCATGACGTGATTTTGACGTCAGTTATTTTCCACTTATATGAACAATTCAAGACCAAAAAGCGACGTAATTATTACGTCACTTCTTTGCCAACTCACGACCAGCTACGAATGACTAGTTCACGACGTGATTTTGACGTCAAGTATTTACCACTTGTTTAACGATTATTCAAGACCAAAAATCGACGTTAATATTACGTGACTTAAATTCCAACTCACGGCCAGCTACGAATGACTAGTTCTCGACGTGATTTTGACGTCAAGTATTTACCACTTGTTTAACGATTATTCAAGACCAAAAATCGACGTTAATATTACGTGACTTAAATTCCAACTTACGACCAACTAAGAATGACTTATTCATGACGTGATTTTGATGTCAGTTACTTTCCACTTATTTGAACAATTCAAGACCAAAAAATGACGTAATTATTACGTCACTTCATTGCCAATTCACGACCAGCTACGATTAACTAGTTCAAGACGTGACTTTGACGTCAAGTATTTACCACTTGTTTAACGATTATTCAAGACCCAAAATCGCAGTTTAATATTACGTGATTTCACGACCAGCTAAAAATGACTAGTTCATGACGTGATTTTGACGTCAGTTATTTTCCACTTATATGAACAATTCAAGACCAAAAAATGACGTAATTATTACGTCACTTCATTGCCAATTCACGACCAGCTACGATTAACTAGTTCAAGACGTGACTTTGACGTCAAGTATTTACCACTTGTTTAACGATTATTCAAGACCAAAAATCGACGTTAATATTACGTGACTTCACGACCAGCTAAAAATGACTAGTTCATGACGTGATTTTGACGTCAGTTATTTTCCTCTTATATGAACAATTCAAGACCAAAAATCGACGTAATTATTACGTCACTTCTTTGCCAACTCACGACCAGCTAAGAATGACTAGTTCATGACGTGTTTTAACGTCAGTTATTAAGACCAAAAATCGACGTTAATATTACATGACTTAAATTCCAACTTACGACCAACTAAGAATAACTTATTCATGACGTGATTTTGATGTCAGTTACTTTCCACTTATTTGAACAATTCAAGACCAAAAACGACCTAATTACTACATCACTTCCTTGCCAACTCACGACCAGCTACGAATGACGAGTTCATGACGTGATTTTGACGTCAGTTATTTTCCACTTATATGAACAATTCAAGACCAAAAAGCGACGTAATTATTACGTCACTTCTTTGCCAACTCACGACCAGCTAAGAATGACTAGTTCACGACGTGATTTTGACGTCAAGTATTTACCACTTGTTTAACGATTATTCAAGACCAAAAATCGACGTTAATATTACGTGACTTCACGACCAGCTAAAAATGACTAGTTCATGACGTGATTTTGACGTCAGTTATTTTCCTCTTATATGAACAATTCAAGACCAAAAAGCGACGTAATTATTACGTCACTTCTTTGCCAACTCACGACCAGCTAAGAATGACTAGTTCGTGACGTGTTTTGACGTCAGTTATTTTACACTAATATGAACAATTCATGACCAAAAAACGACGTAATTATTCCGTCACTTCATTGCCAACTCACGACCAGCTACGAATGACTAGTTCACGACGTGATTTTGACGTCAAGTATTTACCACTTGTTTAACGATTTTTCAAGACCAAAAATCGACGCTAATATTACGTGACTTCACGACCAGCTAATAATGACTAGTTCATGACGTGACTTTGACGTCAATTATTTACCACTTGTTTAACGATTATTCAAGACCAAAAATCGACGTTAATATTACGTGACTTAAATTCCAACTTACGACCAACTAAGAATGACTTATTCATGACGTGATTTTGATGTCAGTTACTTTCCACTTATTTGAACAATTCAAGACCAAAAAATGACGTAATTATTACGTCACTTCATTGCCAATTCACGACCAGCTACGAATGACTAGTTCACGACGTGATTTTGACGTCAAGTATTTACCACTTGTTTAACGATTATTCAAGACCAAAAATCGCAGTTTAATATTACGTGATTTCACGACCAGCTAAAAATGACTAGTTCATGACGTGATTTTGACGTCAGTTATTTTCCACTTATATGAACAATTCAAGACCAAAAATCGACGTAATTATTACGTCACTTCATTGCCAACTCACGACCAGCTATGAATGACTAGTTCACGACGTGATTTTGACGTCAGTTATTTTCCACTTATATGAACAATTCAAGACCAAAAATCGACGTAATTATTACGTCACTTCTTTGCCAACTCACGACCAGCTAAGAATGACTTATTCATGACGTGATTTTGATGTCAGTTACTTTCCACTTATATGAACAATTCAAGACCAAAAATCGACGTTATTATTACGTCACTTCATTCCAACTCACGACCAGCTACGAATGACTAGTTCACGACGTGATTTTGACGTCAAGTATTTACCACTTGTTTAACGATTATTCAAGACCAAAAATCGACGTTAATATTACGTGACTTAAATTCCAACTTACGACCAACTAAGAATGACTTATTCATGACGTGATTTTGATGTCAGTTACTTTCCACTTATTTGAACAATTCAAGACCAAAAAATGACGTAATTATTACGTCACTTCATTGCCAACTCACGACCAGCTACGATGACTAGTTCAAGACGTGACTTTGACGTCAAGTATTTACCACTTGTTTAACGATTATTCAAGACCAAAAATCGCAGTTTAATATTACGTGATTTCACGACCTGCTAAAAATGACTAGTTCATGACGTGATTTTCACGTCAGTTATTTTCCTCTTATATGAACAATTCAAGACCAAAAAAATGACGTAATTATTGCGTCACTTCATTGCCAATTCACGACCAGCTACGATGAACTAGTTCACAACGTGATTTTGACGTCAAGTATTTACCACTTGTTTAACGATTATTCAAGACCAAAAATCGCAGTTTAATATTACGTGACTTCACGACCAGCTAAAAATGACTAGTTCACGACGTGATTTTGACGTCAAGTATTTACCACTTGTTTAACGATTATTCAAGACCAAAAATCGACGTTAATATTACGTGACTTCACGACCAGCTAAAATGACTAGTTCATGACGTGATTTTGACGTCAGTTATTTTCCACTTATATGAACAATTCAAGACCAAAAATCGACGTAATTATTACGTCACTTCATTGCCAACTCACGACCAGCTATGAATGACTAGTTCACGACGTGTTTTGACGTCAGTTATTTTACACCAATATGAACAATTCAAGACCAAAAAACGACCTAATTACTACGTCACTTCCTTGCCAACTCACGACCAGCTACGAATGACTAGTTCACGACGTGATTTTGACGTCAAGTATTTACCACTTGTTTAACGATTATTCAAGACCAAAAATCGACGTTAATATTACGTGACTTCACGACCAGCTAAGAATGACTAGTTCATGACGTGATTTTGACGTCAGTTATTTTCCACTTATATGAACAATTCAAGACCAAAAAGCGACGTAATTATTACGTCACTTCGTTGCCAACTCACGACCAGCTAAGAATGACTAGTTCATGACGTGATTTTGAGGTCAGTTATTTTCCACTTATATGAACAATTCCAGACAAAAAAACGACGTAATTATTACTTCACTTCATTGCCAACTCACGACCAGCTACGAATGATTAGTTCACGACGTGACTTTGACGTCAAGTATTTACCACTTGTTTAACGATTTTTCAAGACCAAAAATTGACGCTAATATTACGTGACTTCACGACCAGCTAATAATGACGAGTTCATGACGTGATTTCGACGTCAGTTATTTTCCACTTATATGAACAATTCAAGACCAAAAACGACCTAATTACTACGTCACTTCCTTGCCAACTCACGACCAGCTACGAATGACTAGTTCACGACGTGATTTTGACGTCAAGTATTTACCACTTGTTTAACGATTATTCAAGACCGAAACTCGACGTTAATATTACGTGACTTAAATTCCAACTTACGACCAACTAAGAATGACTTATTCATGACGTGATTTTGATGTCAGTTACTTTCCACTTATTTGAACAATTCAAGACCAAAAAATGACGTAATTATTACGTCACTTCATTGCCAATTTCTCGACCAGCTACGATTAACTAGTTCACAACGTGATTTTGACGTCAAGTATTTACCACTTGTTTAACGATTATTCAAGACCAAAAATCGCAGTTTAATATTACGTGACTTCACGACCAGCTAAAAATGACTAGTTCACGACGTGATTTTGACGTCAAGTATTTACCACTTGTTTAACGATTATTCAAGACCAAAAATCGACGTTAATATTACGTGACTTCACGACCAGCTAAAAATGACTAGTTCATGACGTGATTTTGACGTCATTTATTTTCCTCTTATATGAACAATTCAAGACCAAAAATCGACGTAATTATTACGTCACTTCATTGCCAACTCACGACCAGCTACGAATGACTAGTTCACGACGTGATTTTGACGTCAAGTATTTACCACTTGTTTAACGATTATTCAAGACCAAAAATCGACGTTAATATTACGTGACTTCACGACCAGCTAAGAATGACGAGTTCATGACGTGATTTTGACGTCAGTTATTTTCCACTTATATGAACAATTCAAGACCAAAAAGCGACGTAATTATTACGTCACTTCTTTACCAACTCACGACCAGCTAAGAATGACTAGTTCGTGACGTGTTTTGACATGAGTTATTTTACACCAATATGAACAATTCAAGACCAAAAAACGACCTAATTACTACGTCACTTCCTTGCCAACTCACGACCAGCTACGAATGACTAGTTCACGACGTGATTTTGACGTCAAGTATTTACCACTTGTTTAACGATTATTCAAGACCAAAAATCGACGTTAATATTACGTGACTTCACGACCAGCTAAGAATGACTAGTTCATGACGTGATTTTGACGTCAGTTATTTTCCACTTATATGAACAATTCAAGACCAAAAAGCGACGTAATTATTACGTCACTTCGTTGCCAACTCACGACCAGCTAAGAATGACTAGTTCATGACGTGATTTTGACGTCAGTTATTTTCCACTTATATGAACAATTCAAGACAAAAAACGACGTAATTATTACGTCACTTCATTGCCAACTCACGACCAGCTACGAATGACTAGTTCACGACGTGATTTTGACGTCAAGTATTTACCACTTGTTTAACGATTTTCAAGACCAAAAATCGACGCTAATATTACGTGACTTCACGACCAGCTAAGAATGACTAGTTCATGACGTGATTTTGACGTCAGTTATTTTCCACTTATATGAACAATTCAAGACCAAAAACGACCTAATTACTACGTCACTTCCTTGCCAACTCACGACCAGCTACGAATGACTAGTTCACGACGTGATTTTGACGTCAAGTATTTACCACTTGTTTAACGATTATTCAAGACCAAAAATCGACGTTAATATTACGTGACTTAAATTCCAACTTACGACCAACTAAGAATGACTTATTCATGACGTGATTTTGATGTCAGTTACTTTCCACTTATTTGAACAATTCAAGACCAAAAAATGACGTAATTATTACGTCACTTCATTGCCAATTCACGACCAGCTACGAATAACTAGTTCACAACGTGATTTTGACGTCAAGTATTTACCACTTGTTTAACGATTATTCAAGACCAAAAATCGAGTTTAATATTACGTGACTTCACGACCAGCTAAAAATGACTAGTTCACGACGTGATTTTGACGTCAAGTATTTACCACTTGTTTAACGATTATTCAAGACCAAAAATCGACGTTAATATTACGTGACTTCACGACCAGCTAAGAATGACTAGTTCATGACGTGATTTTGACGTCAGTTATTTTCCACTTATATGAACAATTCAAGACCAAAAATCGACGTAATTATTACGTCACTTCATTGCCAACTCACGACCAGCTACGAATGACTAGTTCACGACGTGATTTTGACGTCAAGTATTTACCACTTGTTTAACGATTATTCAAGACCAAAAATCGACGTTAATATTACGTGACTTCACGACCAGCTAAGAATGACGAGTTCATGACGTGATTTTGACGTCAGTTATTTTCCACTTATATGAACAATTCAAGACCAAAATCGACGTAATTATTACGTCACTTCTTTGCCAACTCACGACCAGCTAAGAATGACTAGTTCATGACGTGTTTTGACGTCAGTTATTTTACACCAATATGAACAATTCAAGACCAAAAACGACCTAATTATTACGTCACTTCCTTGCCAACTCACGACCAGCTACGAATGACTAGTTCACGACGTGATTTTGACGTCAAGTATTTACCACTTGTTTAACGATTATTCAAGACCAAAAATCGACGTTAATATTACGTAACTTCACGACCAGCTAAGAATGACTAGTTCATGACGTGATTTTGACGTCAGTTATTTTCCACTTATATGAACAATTCAAGACCAAAAAGCGACGTAATTATTACGTCACTTCGTTGCCAACTCACGACCAGCTAAGAATGACTAGTTCATGACGTGATTTTGACGTCAGTTATTTTCCACTTATATGAACAATTCCAGACAAAAAAACGACGTAATTATTACTTCACTTCATTGCCAACTCACGACCAGCTACGAATGACTAGTTCACGACGTGATTTTGACGTCAAGTATTTACCACTTGTTTAACGATTATTCAAGACCAAAAATCGACGTTAATATTACGTGACTTCACGACCAGCTAAGAATGACGAGTTCATGACGTGATTTTGACGTCAGTTATTTTCCACTTATATGAACAATTCAAGACCAAAAACGACCTAATTACTACGTCACTTCCTTGCCAACTCACGACCAGCTACGAATGACTAGTTCACGACGTGATTTTGACGTCAAGTATTTACCACTTGTTTAACGATTATTCAAGACCAAAAATCGACGTTAATATTACGTGACTTAAATTCCAACTTACGACCAACTAAGAATGACTTATTCATGACGTGATTTTGATGTCAGTTACTTTCCACTTATTTGAACAATTCAAGACCAAAAAATGACGTAATTATTACGTCACTTCATTGCCAATTCTCGACCAGCTACGAATGACTAGTTCATGACGTGATTTTGACGTCAGTTATTTTCCACTTATATGAACAATTCAAGACCAAAAACGACCTAATTACTACGTCACTTCCTTGCCAACTCACGACCAGCTACGAATGACTAGTTCACGACGTGATTTTGACGTCAAGTATTTACCACTTGTTTAACGATTATTCAAGACCAAAAATCGACGTTAATATTACCAGCTACGAATGACCAGTTCACGACGTGATTTTGACGTCAAGTATTTACCACTTGTTTAACGATTATTCAAGACCAAAAATCGCAGTTTAATATTACGTGACTTCACGACCAGCTAAAAATGACCAGTTCATGACGTGATTTTGACGTCAGTTATTTTCCACTTATATGAACAATTCAAGACCAAAAAGCGACGTAATTATTACGTCACTTCTTTGCCAACTCACGACCAGCTAAGAATGACTAGTTCATGACGTGTTTTGACGTCAGTTATTTTACACCAATATGAACAATTCATGACCAAAAAACGACGTAATTATTCCGTCACTCCATTGCCAACCCACGACCAGCTACGAATGACCAGTTCACGACGTGATTTTGACGTCAAGTATTTACCACTTGTTTAACAATTATTCAAGACCCAAAATCGAGGTTAATATTACGTGACTTCAATTCAAACTCACGACCAGCTAAGAATGACTAGTTCATGACGTGATTTTGACGTCAGTTATTTTCCACTTATATGAACAATTCAAGACCAAAAAAGGACCTAATTACTACGTCACTTCCTTGCCAACTCACGACCAGCTACGAATGACTAGTTCACGACGTGATTTTGACGTCAAGTATTTACCACTTGTTTAACGATTATTCAAGACCAAAAATCGACGTTAATATTACGTGACTTAAATTCCAACTTACGACCAACTAAGAATGACTTATTCATGACGTGATTTTGATGTCAGTTACTTTCCACTTATTTGAACAATTCAAGACTAAAAAGCAAAGCAATTATTACGTCACTACGTTGCCAACTCACGACCAACTAAGAATGACTAGTTCATGACGTGATTTTGACGTCAGTTATTTTCCACTTATATGAACAATTCAAGACCAAAAAACGACCTAATTATTACGTCACTTCCTTGCCAACTCACGACCAGCTAAGAATGACTAGTTCATGACGTGATTTTGACGTCAGTTATTTTCCACTTATATGAACAATTCAAGACCAAAAAGCGACGTAATTATTACGTCGCTTCGTTGCCAACTCACGACCAGCTAAGAATGACTAGTTCATGACGTGATTTTGAGGTCAGTTATTTTCCACTTATATGAACAATTCCAGACAAAAAAACGACGTAATTATTACGTCACTTCATTGCCAACTCACGACCAGCTACGAATGACTAGTTCGTGACGTGTTTTGACATCAGTTATTTTACACCAATATGAACAATTCATGACCAAAAAACGACGTAATTATTCCGTCACTCCATTGCCAACCCACGACCAGCTACGAATGACCAGTTCACGACGTGATTTTGACGTCAAGTATTTACCACTTGTTTAACGATTATTCAAGACCAAAACTCGACGTTAATATTACGTGACTTAAATTCCAACTTACGACCAACTAAGAATGACTTATTCATGACGTGATTTTGATGTCAGTTACTTTCCACTTATTTGAACAATTCAAGACCAAAAAATGACGTAATTATTACGTCACTTCATTGCCAATTCTCGACCAGCTACGAATGACTAGTTCATGACGTGATTTTGACGTCAGTTATTTTCCACTTATATGAACAATTCAAGACCAAAAAACGACCTAATTACTACGTCACTTCCTTGCCAACTCACGACCAGCTACGAATGACTAGTTCACGACGTGATTTTGACGTCAAGTATTTACCACTTGTTTAACGATTATTCAAGACCAAAAATCGACGTTAATATTACGTGACTTCACGACCAGCTAAGAATGACTAGTTCATGACGTGATTTTGACGTCAGTTATTTTCCACTTATATGAACAATTCAAGACCAAAAAACGACGTAATTATTACTTCACTTCATTGCCAACTCACGACCAGCTACGAATGATTAGTTCACGACGTGATTTTGACGTCAAGTATTTACCACTTGTTTAACGATTATTCAAGACCAAAAATCGACGTTAATATTACGTGACTTCACGACCAGCTAAGAATGACTAGTTCATGACGTGATTTTGACGTCAGTTATTTTCCACTTATATGAACAATTCCAGACCAAAAAACGACGTAATTATTACTTCACTTCATTGCCAACTCACGACCAGCTACGAATGATTAGTTCACGACGTGACTTTGACGTCAAGTATTTACCACTTGTTTAACGATTATTCAAGACCAAAAATCGACGTTAATATTACCAGCTACGAATGACCAGTTCACGACGTGATTTTGACGTCAAGTATTTACCACTTGTTTAACGATTATTCAAGACCAAAAATCGCAGTTTAATATTACGTGACTTCACGACCAGCTAAAAATGACCAGTTCATGACGTGATTTTGACGTCAGTTATTTTCCACTTATATGAACAATTCAAGACCAAAAAGCGACGTAATTATTACGTCACTTCTTTGCCAACTCACGACCAGCTAAGAATGACTAGTTCATGACGTGTTTTAACGTCAGTTATTTTACACCAATATGAACAATTCATGACCAAAAAACGACGTAATTATTCCGTCACTCCATTGCCAACCCACGACCAGCTACGAATGACCAGTTCACGACGTGATTTTGACGTCAAGTATTTACCACTTGTTTAACGATAATTCAAGACCAAAAATCGACGTTAATATTACGTGACTTCACGACCAGCTAAGAATGACTAGTTCATGACGTGATTTTGACGTCAGTTACTTTCCACCTATATGAACAATTCAAGACCAAAAAAGGACCTAATTACTACGTCACTTCCTTGCCAACTCACGACCAGCTACGAATGACTAGTTCACGACGTGATTTTGACGTCAAGTATTTACCACTTGTTTAACGATTATTCAAGACCAAAAATCGACGTTAATATTACGTGACTTAAATTCCAACTTACGACCAACTAAGAATGACTTATTCATGACGTGATTTTGATGTCAGTTACTTTCCACTTATATGAACAATTCAAGACCAAAAAACGACGTAATTATTACTTCACTTCATTACCAACTCACGACCAGATAAGAATAACTTATTCATGACGTGATTTTGACGTCAGTTATTTTCCACTTATATGAACAATTCAAGACCAAAAAAACGACTTAATTATTACGTCACTTCATTGCCAACTCACGACCAGCTACGATTAACTAGTTCACAACGTGATTTTGACGTCAAGTATTTACCACTTGTTTAACGATTATTCAAGACCAAAAATCGCAGTTTAATATTACGTGACTTCACGACCAGCTACAAATGACTAGTTCATGACGTGATTTTGACGTCAGTTATTTTCCGCTTATATGAACAATTCAAGACCAAAAACGACCTAATTACTACGTCACTTCATTGCCATTTCACGACCAACTAAGAATGACTTATTCATGACGTGATTTTGACGTCAGTTATTTTCCACTTATATGAACAATTCAAGACCAAAAAAACGACTTAATTATTACGTCACTTCATTGCCAACTCACGACCAGCTACGATTAACTAGTTCACAACGTGATTTTGACGTCAAGTATTTACCACTTGTTTAACGATTATTCAAGACCAAAAATCGCAGTTTAATATTACGTGATTTCACGACCAGCTACAAATGACTAGTTCATGACGTGATTTTGACGTCAGTTATTTTCCGCTTATATGAACAATTCAAGACCAAAAACGACCTAATTACTACGTCACTTCATTGCCATTTCACGACCAACTAAGAATGACTAGTTCACGACGTGACTTTGACGTCAAGTATTTACCACTTGTTTACAATTATTCAAGACCAAAAATCGAGGTTAATATTACGTGACTTACATTCCAACTCACGACCAGATAAGAATAACTTATTCATGACGTGATTTTGACGTCAGTTATTTTCCACTTATATGAACAATTCAAGACCAAAAAAACGACTTAATTATTACGTCACTTCATTGCCAACTCACGACCAGCTACGAATGACTAGTTCACACGTGATTTTGACGTCAAGTATTTACCACTTGTTTAACGATAATTCAAGGCCAAAAAAACGACGTAATTATTACTTCACTTCATTGCCAACTCACGACCAGCTACGAATGACTAGTTCAAGACGTGATTTTGACGTCAAGTATTTACCACTTGTTTAACGATTATTCAAGACCAAAAATCGACGTTAATATTACGTGACTTAAATTCCAACTTACGACCAACTAAGAATGACTTATTCATGACGTGATTTTGACGTCAGTTATTTTCCACTTATATGAACAATTCAAGACCAAAAAAACGACTAATTATTACGTCACTTCATTGCCAACTCACGACCAGCTACGATTGACTAGTTCACAACGTGATTTTGACGTCAAGTATTTACCACTTGTTTAACGATTATTCAAGACCAAAAATCGCAGTTTAATATTACGTGATTTCACGACCAGCTACAAATGACTAGTTCATGACGTGATTTTGACGTCAGTTATTTTCCGCTTATATGAACAATTCAAGACCAAAAACGACTAATTATACGTCACTTCATTGCCATTTACGACCAGCTATAAGATGACTAGTTCACGACGTGATTTTGACGTCAAGTATTTACACTTTTTTACAATTATTCAAGACCAAAAACGAGTTTAATATTACGTGACTTACATTCCAACTCACGACCAGCTAAGAATACTATATTCATGACGTGATTTTGACGTCAGTATTTTCACTTTATGAAAATTCAAGACAAAAAAACGACTTAATTATTACGTGACTTCATTGCCAACTCACGACCAGCTACGAATGACTAGTTCACAACGTGATTTTGACGTCAGTTTTACCACTTGTTTAACGATAATTCAAGACCAAAAAACGACGTAATTATTACTTCACTTCATTGCCAACTCACGACCAGCTACGAATGACTAGTTCAAGACGTGATTTTGACGTCAAGTATTTACCACTTGTTTAACGATTATTCAAGACCAAAAATCGACGTTAATATTACGTGACTTAAATTCCAACTCACGACCAACTAAGAATGACTTATTCATGACGTGATTTTGATGTCAGTTACTTTCCACTTATTTGAACAATTCAAGACCAAAAAATGACGTAATTATTACGTCACTTCATTGCCAATTCACGACCAGCTACGAATGACTAGTTCACGACGTGATTTTGATGTCAAGTATTTACCACTTGTTACTTTCCACTTATTTGAACATTTCAAGACCAAAAAAGACGTTAATTATTACGTCACTTCTTTGCCAATTCACGACCAGCTACGAATGACTAGTTCATGACGTGTTTTGACGTCAGTTATTTTACACCAATATGAACAATTCAAGACAAAAAAAGACGTAATTATTCGTCACTCCATTGCCAACCCACGACCAGCTACGAATGACCAGTTCGACTGATTTTGACGTCAAGTATTTACCACTTGTTTAACGATTATTCAAGACCAAAATCGAGGTTATATTACGTGACTTAAATTCAACTCACGACCAGCTAAGAATGACTAGTTCATGACGTGATTTTGACGTCAGTTATTTTCCACTTATATGAACAATTCAAGACCAAAAAGGACGTAATTATTACGTCACTTCATTGCCAACTCACGACCAGCTACGAATGACTAGTTCACGACGTGATTTTGACGTCAAGTATTTACCACTTGTTTAACGATTTTCAAGACCAAAAATCATATAATTACGTGACTTCACGACCAGCTACGAATGACTAGTTCACGACGTGATTTTGATGTCAGTTATTTTCCACTATATGACCATTCATGACCAAAAAACGACGTAATTATACTTCACTCCATTGCCCCCACGACCAGCTACGAATGACTAGTTCACGACGTGATTTTGACGTCAAGTATTTACCACTTGTTTAACGATTATTCACCAAAATCGACGTTAATATTACGTGACTTAAATTCCAACTCACGACCAGCTAAGAATGACTAGTTCATGACGTGATTTTGACGTCAGTTATTTTCCACTTATATGAACAATTCAAGACCAAAAAAGGACCTAATTACTACGTCACTTCCTTGCCAACTCACGACCAGCTACGAATGACTAGTTCACGACGTGATTTTGACGTCAAGTATTTACCACTTGTTTAACGATTTTTCAAGACCAAAAATCATATATAACGTGACTTCAGGACCAGCTACGAATGACTAGTTCACGACGTGATTTTGATGTCAGTTATTTTCCACCTATATGAACAATTCATGACCAAAAAACGACGTAATTATTCCGTCACTCCATTGCCAACCCACGACCAGCTACGAATGACTAGTTCACGACGTGATTTTGACGTCAAGTATTTACCACTTGTTTAACGATTATTCAAGACCAAAACTCGACATTAATATTACGTGACTTAAATTCCAACTTACGACCACTATGAATGACTTATTCATGACGTGATTTTGATGTCAGTTACTTTCCACTTATTTGACGAATTCAAGACCAAAAAATGACGTAATTATATACGTACTTCATTGCAATTCACGACCAGCTACGATTGACTAGTTCACGACGTGATTTTGACGTCAGTTATTTCCACTTATATTAAAATTCAAGACCAAAAATCGACGTAATATAACGCGACTTAAATTCCAACTTACGACCAACTGAGAATGACTAGTTCATGACGTGATTTTGATGTCAGTTACTTTCACTTATTTGAACAATTCAAGACCAAAAAATGACGTAATTATTACGTCACTTCATTGCCAACTCACGACCAGCTAAGAATGACTAGTTCATGACGTGATTTTGACGTCAGTTACTTTCCACCTATATGAACAATTCAAGACCAAAAAACGACGTAATTATTACTTCACTTCATTACCAACTCACGACCAGCTACGAATGACTAGTTCATGACGTGTTTTGGCGTCAGTTATTTTACACCAATATGAACAATTCCTGACCAAAAAAAGACGTAATTATTCCGTCACTCCATTGCCAACCCACGACCAGCTACGAATGACCAGTTCACGACGTGATTTTGACGTCAAGTATTTACCACTTGTTTAACGATTATTCAAGACCGAAAATCGACGTTAGTATTACGTGACTTAAATTCCAACTCACGACCAACTAAGAATGGCTAGTTCATGACGTGATTTTCACGTCAGTTATTTTCCACTTATATGAACAATTCAAGACCAAAAAACGACGTAATTATTACTTCACTTCATTGCCAACTGACGACCAGCTACGAATTTCTAGTTCACGACGTGATTTTGACGTCAAGTATTTACCACTTGTTTAACGATAATTCAAGACCAAAAATCGACGTTAATATTACGTGACTTCACGACCAGCTAAGAATGACGAGTTCATGACGTGATTTTGACGTCAGTTATTTTCCATTATATGAACAATTTAAGACCAAAAAACGGCTAATTATTACATCACTTCCTTGCCAACTCACGACCAGCTACGAATGACTAGTTCACGACGTGATTTTGACGTCAAGTATTTACCACTTGTTTAACGATTATTCAAGACCAAAAATCGACGTTAATATTACGTGACTTAAATTCCAACTTACGACCAACTAAGAATGACTATTCATGACGTGATTTTGATGTCAGTTACTTTCCACTTATTTGAACAATTCAAGACAAAAAATGACGTAATTATTACGTCACTTCATTGCCAATTCACGACCAGCTACGAATGACTAGTTCACGACGTGATTTGATGTCAAGTATTTACCACTTGTACTTTCCATTATTTGAACAATTCAAGACCAAAAAATGACGTAATTATTACGTCACTTCTTTGCCAATTACGACCAGCTACGAACGACTAGTTCATGACGTGTTTTGGCGTCAGTTATTTTACACCAATTGAACAAATTGACCAAAAAAAGACGTAATTATTCGTCACTCCATTGCCTACCCACGACCAGCTACGAATGACCAGTTCCCGACCTGATTTTGACGGTCAGGTATTTACCACTTGTTTAACGATTATTCAAGACCCAAAATCGAGGTTAATATTACGTGACTTAAATTCAAACTCACGACCAGCTAAGAATGACTAGTTCATGACGTGATTTTGACGTCAGTTATTTTCCACTTATATGAACAATTCAAGACCAAAAAAGGACCTAATTACTCCGTCACTTCCTTGCCACCCACGACCAGCTACGAATGACTAGTTCACGACGTGATTTTGACGTCAAGTATTTACCACTTGTTTAACGATTATTCAAGACCAAAACTCGACATTAATATTACGTGACTTAAATTCCAACTTACGACCAACTATGAATGACTTATTCATGACGTGATTTTGATGTCAGTTACTTTCCACTTATTTGAACAATTCAAGACCAAAAAATGACGTAATTATTACGTCACTTCATTGCCAACTCACGACCAGCTAAGAATGACTAGTTCATGACGTGATTTTGACGTCAGTTACTTTCCACCTATATGAACAATTCAAGACCAAAAAACGACATTAATATTACGTGACTTAAATTCCAACTTACGACCAACTATGAATGACTTATTCACGACGTGATTTTGATGTCAAGTATTTACCACTTGTTTAACGATTTTTCAAGACCAAAAATCATATATAACGTGACTTCAGGACCAGCTACGAATGACTAGTTCACGACGTGATTTTGATGTCAGTTATTTTCCACCTATATGAACAATTCATGACCAAAAAACGACGTAATTATTCCGTCACTCCATTGCCAACCCACGACCAGCTACGAATGACTAGTTCACGACGTGATTTTGACGTCAAGTATTTACCACTTGTTTAACGATTATTCAAGACCAAAACTCGACATTAATATTACGTGACTTAAATTCCAACTTACGACCAACTATGAATGACTTATTCATGACGTGATTTTGATGTCAGTTACTTTCCACTTATTTGAACAATTCAAGACCAAAAAATGACGTAATTATTACTTCACTTCATTACCAACTCACGACCAGCTACGAATGACTAGTTCACGACGTGATTTTGACGTCAAGTATTTACCACTTGTTTAACGATTATTCAAGACCAAAACTCGACATTAATATTACGTGACTTAAATTCCAACTTACGACCAACTATGAATGACTTATTCACGACGTGATTTTGATGTCAAGTATTTACCACTTGTTTAACGATTTTTCAAGACCAAAAATCATATATAACGTGACTTCAGGACCAGCTACGAATGACTAGTTCACGACGTGATTTTGATGTCAGTTATTTTCCACCTATATGAACAATTCATGACCAAAAAACGACGTAATTATTCCGTCACTCCATTGCCAACCCACGACCAGCTACGAATGACTAGTTCACGACGTGATTTTGACGTCAAGTATTTACCACTTGTTTAACGATTATTCAAGACCAAAACTCGACATTAATATTACGTGACTTAAATTCCAACTTACGACCAACTATGAATGACTTATTCATGACGTGATTTTGATGTCAGTTACTTTCCACTTATTTGAACAATTCAAGACCAAAAAATGACGTAATTATTACGTCACTTCATTGCCAACTCACGACCAGCTAAGAATGACTAGTTCATGACGTGATTTTGACGTCAGTTACTTTCCACCTATATGAACAATTCAAGACCAAAAAACGACGTAATTATTACTTCACTTCATTACCAACTCACGACCAGCTACGATTAACTAGTTCACGACGTGATTTTGACGTCAAGTATTTACCACTTGTTTAACGATTATTCAAGACCAAAAATCGACGTTAATATAACGCGACTTAAATTCCAACTTACGACCAACTGAGAATGACTTATTCATGACGTGATTTTGATGTCAGTTACTTTCCACTTATTTGAACAATTCAAGACCAAAAAATGACGTAATTATTACGTCACTTCATTGCCAACTCACGACCAGCTAAGAATGACTAGTTCATGACGTGATTTTGACGTCAGTTACTTTCCACCTATATGAACAATTCAAGACCAAAAAACGACGTAATTATTACTTCACTTCATTACCAACTCACGACCAGCTACGAATGACTAGTTCATGACGTGTTTTGGCGTCAGTTATTTTACACCAATATGAACAATTCCTGACCAAAAAAAGACGTAATTATTCGGTCACTCCATTGCCAACCCACGACCAGCTACTAATGACCAGTTCACGACGTGATTTTGACGTCAAGTATTTACCACTTGTTTAACGATTATTCAAGACCGAAAATCGACGTTAGTATTACGTGACTTAAATTCCAACTCACGACCAACTAAGAATGGCTAGTTCATGACGTGATTTTCACGTCAGTTATTTTCCACTTATATGAACAATTCAAGACCAAAAAACGACGTAATTATTACTTCACTTCATTGCCAACTGACGACCAGCTACGAATTTCTAGTTCACGACGTGATTTTGACGTCAAGTATTTACCACTTGTTTAACGATAATTCAAGACCAAAAATCGACGTTAATATTACGTGACTTCACGACCAGCTAAGAATGACGAGTTCATGACGTGTTTTTGACGTCAGTTATTTTCCACCTTTTTGAACAATTCATGACCAAAATCGCAGTTAATATTACGTGACTTAAATTCAAACTCACGACCAGCTAAGAATGATTAGTTCATGACGTGATTTTCACGTCAGTTATTTTCCACTTATATGAACAATTCAAGACCAAAAAACGACGTAATTATTACTTCACTTCATTGCCAACTGACGACCAGCTACGAATTTCTAGTTCACGACGTGACTTTGACGTCAAGTATTTACCACTTGTTTAACGATAATTCAAGACCAAAAATCGACGTTAATATTACGTGACTTCACGACCAGCTAAGAATGACTAGTTCATGACGTGATTTTGACGTCAGTTATTTTCCACTTATATGAACAATTTAAGACCAAAAAAACGGCCTAATTACTACATCACTTCCTTGCCAACTCACGACCAGCTACGAATGACTAGTTCACGACGTGATTTTGACGTCAAGTATTTACCACTTGTTTAACGATTATTCAAGACCAAAAATCGACGTTAATATTACGTGACTTAAATTCCAACTTACGACCAACTAAGAATGACTTATTCATGACGTGATTTTGATGTCAGTTACTTTCCACTTATTTGAACAATTCAAGACCAAAAAATGACGTAATTATTACGTCACTTCATTGCCAATTCACGACCAGCTACGAATGACTAGTTCACGACGTGATTTTGATGTCAAGTATTTACCACTTGTTACTTTCCACTTATTTGAACAATTCAAGACCAAAAAATGACGTAATTATTACGTCACTTCTTTGCCAATTCACGACCAGCTACGAACGACTAGTTCATGACGTGTTTTGGCGTCAGTTATTTTACACCAATATGAACAATTCCTGACCAAAAAAAGACGTAATTATTCCGTCACTCCATTGCCTACCCACGACCAGCTACGAATGACCAGTTCCCGACCTGATTTTGACGTCAAGTATTTACCACTTGTTTAACGATTATTCAAGACCCAAAATCGAGGTTAATATTACGTGACTTAAATTCAAACTCACGACCAGCTAAGAATGACTAGTTCATGACGTGATTTTGACGTCAGTTATTTTCCACTTATATGAACAATTCAAGACCAAAAAAGGACCTAATTACTACGTCACTTCCTTGCCAACTCACGACCAGCTACGAATGACTAGTTCACGACGTGATTTTGACGTCAAGTATTTACCACTTGTTTAACGATTATTCAAGACCAAAACTCGACATTAATATTACGTGACTTAAATTCCAACTTACGACCAACTATGAATGACTTATTCATGACGTGATTTTGATGTCAGTTACTTTCCACTTATTTGAACAATTCAAGACCAAAAAATGACGTAATTATTACGTCACTTCATTGCCAACTCACGACCAGCTAAGAATGACTAGTTCATGACGTGATTTTGACGTCAGTTACTTTCCACCTATATGAACAATTCAAGACCAAAAAACGACGTAATTATTACTTCACTTCATTACCAACTCACGACCAGCTACGAATGACTAGTTCACGACGTGATTTTGACGTCAAGTATTTACCACTTGTTTAACGATTATTCAAGACCAAAACTCGACATTAATATTACGTGACTTAAATTCCAACTTACGACCAACTATGAATGACTTATTCACGACGTGATTTTGATGTCAAGTATTTACCACTTGTTTAACGATTTTTCAAGACCAAAAATCATATATAACGTGACTTCAGGACCAGCTACGCAATGACTAGTTCACGGACGTGATTTTGATGTCCATTATTTTCCACCTATATGAACAATTCATGACCAAAAAACGACGTAATTATTCCGTCACTCCATTGCCAACCCACGACCAGCTACGAATGACTAGTTCACGACGTGATTTTGACGTCAAGTATTTACCACTTGTTTAACGATTATTCAAGACCAAAACTCGACATTAATATTACGTGACTTAAATTCCAACTTACGACCAACTATGAATGACTTATTCATGACGTGATTTTGATGTCAGTTACTTTCCACTTATTTGAACAATTCAAGACCAAAAAATGACGTAATTATTACGTCACTTCATTGCCAACTCACGACCAGCTAAGAATGACTAGTTCATGACGTGATTTTGACGTCAGTTACTTTCCACCTATATGAACAATTCAAGACCAAAAAACGACGTAATTATTACTTCACTTCATTACCAACTCACGACCAGCTACGAATGACTAGTTCATGACGTGTTTTGGCGTCAGTTATTTTACACCAATATGAACAATTCCTGACCAAAAAAAGACGTAATTATTCCGTCACTCCATTGCCAACCCACGACCAGCTACTAATGACCAGTTCACGACGTGATTTTGACGTCAAGTATTTACCACTTGTTTAACGATTATCCAAGACCGAAAATCGACGTTAGTATTACGTGACTTAAATTCCAACTCACGACCAACTAAGAATGGCTAGTTCATGACGTGATTTTCACGTCAGTTATTTTCCACTTATATGAACAATTCAAGACCAAAAAACGACGTAATTATTACTTCACTTCATTGCCAACTCACGACCAGCTACGAATTTCTAGTTCACGACGTGATTTTGACGTCAAGTATTTACCACTTGTTTAACGATAATTCAAGACCAAAAATCGACGTTAATATTACGTGACTTCACGACCAGCTAAGAATGACGAGTTCATGACGTGTTTTTGACGTCAGTTATTTTCCACCTTTTTGAACAATTCATGACCAAAATCGCAGTTAATATTACGTGACTTAAATTCAAACTCACGACCAGCTAAGAATGATTAGTTCATGACGTGATTTTCACGTCAGTTATTTTCCACTTATATGAACAATTCAAGACCAAAAAACGACGTAATTATTACTTCACTTCATTGCCAACTCACGACCAGCTACGAATTTCTAGTTCACGACGTGACTTTGACGTCAAGTATTTACCACTTGTTTAACGATTTTTGAAGACCAAAAATCGACGTTAATATTACGTGACTTCACTACCAGCTAAGAATGACGAGTTCATGACGTGATTTTGACGTCAGTTATTTTCCACCTATATGAACAATGAATGACCAAAAAACGACCTAATTATTCCGTCACTTCGTTGCCAACTCACGACCAGCTAAGAATGACTAGTTCATGACGTGATTTTGACGTCATTTATTTTCCACTTGTATGAGCAATTCATGACCAAAAAACGACCTAATTACTACGTCACTTTCTTGCCAACTCACGACCAGCTACGAATGACTAGTTCACGACGTGATTTTGACGTCAAGTATTTACCACTTGTTTAACGATTATTCAAGACCAAAAATCGACGTATTTACGTGACTTAAATTCCAACTTACGACCAACATGAATGACTTATTCATGACGTGATTTTGATGTCAGTTACTTTCCACATTATTTGAAGAAATCAAGACCAAAAAAAGACGTAATTATTACGTCACTTCATTGCCAATTCACGACCAGCTACGATTAACTAGTTCACGACGTGATTTTGACGTCAAGTATTTACCACTTGTTTAACGATTATTC